>JAJIBD010006947.1:0-75490 GCA_021461705.1 Cryptotis parvus | reverse complement strand
AATGACATGGGGGATATTGGGTACTGAACTCCAGTCAGCTGTGTGCAAGGCAGACATGCATATTGCTCTGCACCTTGTTCAATTAAAGAGATTGGCTTATTATTGGAACAAAATTAGATGAAGACAGTAAAGAAAAAAGAATAATTGTAGAACAATACTGTTCATAAACACAGATGTAAAATTTTTGAATTAAATCATACCAAAGCAATTTCATTTGTATATTAAAAGGCTTGTTACAGTTAACTAAGGTTTATCTCAAGGTATTCAAAGCTGATTCGTCAAAAATCTTAAGCTGTGATCAGTAAAGTAAAAAGAAAGTCCAGATCTCCTGATTGTGGTTGCTTAATAGTTCTACCAGCTATGCATGAGGACATGTATTATTCACATTCCTGCAAGCACTTGGTGGTTTCAGAGATTCTATTTTTGGCTTATTTGTTTAGGAAAATAATACAATATTCCTAGTTAATTTATTTGTATTTCTCTGATTCTTAAAATATGAGCTTTATTTATTATTAGCTGTTTGTATTCAGTCATGCAAAGTTTTCCTTGTATGTCTATCTTCTTGTAAATGATTATACTTATCCAGCAGTGAATGCTCATACATTTTTTTTTCCGGAGAGAGGGGTGGGTTTGGAACACATCTGGTGGTATTTAGGACTTGCTCTTGTCTCTGTGCTTAGGGATCACTCCTGGTGATACTAGAGGAGCCATATGTGGTGCTGGAAATCAAACAGGGGTCAGGTACTTACATAGAGCAAGTGCCTTAACCCTCTAAGATACTTCTTGGATGAAATGAGTAAGTTATTAGTAAATTGTGAGCCTTCTGAAACATTTCTGAGTTAACTTATCCTTGAAGACCTGAAAATGAGATTTTACTAGTAGGCTCCAGGGAGTAGTATGCAGATTATTTAACTTACGTTAATGCTACAGATCACTTGATCACTTGACATTCCGTTATTCATCAATTTGCTCGAGCGGGCACCAGTAACATTTCCATTTGACCCTATCACGTGCCAGTGTAGCCCAATGGCATCTGGTTGCTTCAGGAATACAAAGAGCCTGAAACCGTTCATTCAGGGTCTTGACGAAGAAGTCTGACCATCTTGTAGGTGGGTGGCCTACAAGATGATCTTTTGACATCCCAGGGTATCCAGTCGGTAACGGCTCTAGTCCAGCGGTCGTCTCCAAATAGCATTACATGTCCAGCCCATCTGATTTTCAATGCCTTGGCAAACGAGACAGTGTCCCGGACGCTGTCTCATTTGCTACAGATAAATTCCATAAAATTTGGATTAAATAAAATCTATTTTATGAATGACCCCTAATTAGACATGAATTAATAGTATTTATTTGCTTTGTGTTTTTAGAGTATTTGCACGCATGAAATGAAAATTTTTTTTTAGTTCATGTCTAGTTATTCTGTGTTCCTTATATGAAAAGGCAAAAGATCATTTTAACAGCTGTTTGGGTTGAGTGAATTAGATTTCTTATCTTGTTAAAAAAATTCTTTTCCTTACTATGCAATAGTGTTTAAAAGGATTCAAATATCTAGTTTTTGTTTGTTTGTTTGTTTGCTTTTCGGGTCATACACAGTGATGCTCAGGGTTTATTGCTGGCCTTGCACTCAGGAATTACCCCTGGTGTGCTTGGGGAACCATATGGGATGTTGGGGATTGAACCCAGTTCAGCCATGTGTATGCCAAACACCTAGCCTGCTATACTATCACTCTGGAAAAATATCTAGATGTCTGATCATCAGAAAAGTGTTCCTTAAAAAATTGAACTTTGGGACTGGAGTGATACTACAATGGGTAGAATACTTGCCTTGCATGTGATTGATCAGGATTCGCTCTCTGGGACCTATTATGCTCCCCTGAGCCTGCCATAAGTGATCCCTGAGTACAGAGCCAGGAGTAAGCCCTGAGAACCTATAGGTGTGCCCTGCTAGTCCCCCTCTAAGTACCCCCATCCCCATTGAAATAGTTGAAAATAGCTAGTGTTTGATGCAGTTCAGTTTAGTGGTAGAGCAGGTGTCAGGGCCTGGGTTCAATAGCAGGTACTTCAGATAAACTTGATTTTGTTGGTGATGCAATATTAGTTTTTTGACATTGCGTCAGCAATGAAACAAAGGTATAGGGCATGTACTTTACTTGGAAACCTTGGGAGAGGGGAATTGTGAAATGACTGTATTGCTGAGTGTTCCTTTGTAAGCTGTCGTGTCATGTTTTCAGTCACATCTGGCAGTAGACCAGTGAAAGTCTCACACAGGCTGACTTCACAGCTCTATTCTTAATTTATTCATTCTTACTGGAATGCATCATCTTACTACCTCAGTTTGCTTTTCAGATATAATCTTCTTACAAATTGAAGATTTGCACAGCTTTGCTTCAAGGAAGTTTATTAGTACTGTTTTTTCAAGAAGTTGTGCTCACATCATGTCTTTGCATTTTGGTAACTGCTGTCGTATTTTCACACTTTTCACGCTATTTTTGTTATGGTGATCTGTAATAGTAATGCTTGATGTTAGTTACTATTGTAATTAATTTGGGCCTTCGTGAACCTTGTCCATGAAAACCAGAGAACTTGAGGCCCTCAGAAAAATAAAAGGCTACCGCTTCCTTGAGACACAGTAGTACTGAAATTAGGCCAGTTAATAAACCTACCATTAAACCTAACTGTAAGTTAAAGGAAGAGTCATACCTCTCACTGTAAATCAGAAGCTTAATCAGGCTTAGAAATGATTAAGCATTAGTGAAGAAGACATGTCTGAAGTTAAGCTTGGTAGAAAGCTAGGCTTTTTACACCAATTAGCCAAGTTATGAGTATTTAATTTCCTAAAGAAAACTAGAAGTACTATGCCAAGGAAAACACAGATTATAAGAAAGGAAAACACACTTATTGCTGAGAAAAAATCAATTTTCCTTGGCTTGGATAGAGTATCAAATCAATTACAACTTTCCTTTAATCCATAACTTAATCTGGAGAAGATACTAAGCTTTGTCTCTTTAATTTTGGGAAGGTTTAGAGAGATGAGAAAGTATATACTTTTTGTATTGCTTGCTTTGATTTTTCCTTTTTTTTTTTTTTTTTTTTTTTTTTTTTTAGTTTTTGAGTCACACCTGGTGATGCCCCAGTTACTCTTGTCTCTACACACCATTACTCCTGGTTGTGCTCAGGGGGCCACATGGGATGCTGGGGCTTGAACCCAGGTCAGGTGCAAGCAGGGTAAGCATCTTACCTTGTACTAGCTCTCCAGCCCTGCTTCATTTCTGTATCCATTGAGTTCTGCTTTACCTTTTGTTATTTCCTCTACTAGTTTTGGGATTCATTTGTTGTTTTTCCTCCAGGTCTCTAAAATGTGTGTTAGGGTGTTGATTTGAACCATTTCTTTATTTCTAATGTAGGCCTACATTGCTGTGAATTTCCTCTGTAGTATAACTTTTGCTATGTTCCATAGATTCTCATATTTATTTATTCTCATTAGTTTCAAATAACCTTTTAATTTCTTCCTTGACTTTCTCTTTGATCTAATTATTTAGCAGAGTTTGTTCAACTTCCAGGTGTTGCAGTGTTCTGCTTTTATGGCAGTATGGTCTGAGAGAATTCTAGGTATGATTTCTACACTCATAAATGTATGTATGTTTGAATTATTCTCTAGTGTGTGATCAATCCTGAATAGTGTTTCATACACACTAGAGAATGTATTTCGCTTTTTGAGGATGGTGGACTCTCTATTAGTTCCAGTTCCAATTTCTCACTTAGGGCTCTTGTATCTGTACTGGTATTAATTGTTTGTCCAGTGGTAAAGATGGTTTATTGAACTCTCCTATTGTGTTTCTGGGTCTGTGAGTAGAAGCTTCATAAAATTCCCTTTATTTGGTGCTTATTTTGATAAGCGTTAGTAAATTTAATCTGTTGTTCCCGTAGCCAATAAGTACTCTCCCTTGTCTTTTTATTACCTTCTGTTGATTGAATGCTGTTTGCTGTAACATAAGTACGGCTGCCCCAGCTTTCCCCTCCTTTATTTAAACACTGTGGTTTACAAAGTTTTTATAATACAGTTGTTACTGTATTTTGTTACTGTCATTCAACATTCAAACACCAGTCCTGTCACTAGTATGACCTTCCCTTCACCATTGTCAACATTTCCCCCAATACTTTCACGCCTGCCCCCTTAGCAGGTAGAAAACAATTTTTATATTAATTGTTACAACTAAATGGTTAATGGTGTTGTCAAAAAATTTGTGAAAACATGAAAATTTTTACATGTCACCAGGGTGCCAGTAAGTCCTTGTCTGAGAGCTTATAAAACTGTTGCTGGTTGAGTCTTCTGTGTTACTGTTTTGCTTACTGGGCTCAGTTGACTTCTATGTCATTTCCCCTCTGATTTGGTGTGCTTTTACCTGGGATGACAGTATGGTGAAATTTGGAGGCTCAACCTCAAGCCCTAGGAACTCCAGGATCTGTAAAAGTGGAATAATGGATAAGTTTATATGGTGGCAGCAGTGGAGCGTGGGTGTGGTTACCAGGGCTTCTAGGAGTGTGGTGAAGGGGATGGGAAGTTGCGGCCTTTACTCAGAGAAGACCCCATACATTTCAGCTTAAATATAGTGTATCTGGAATTCTCATCGGTTTAGGTATGTTTAAATTTCGGCTATGTATTTAGGTGTAAATAGCAAATGGATTTTGTTTTCTGGTTCAGCCACATCATGGGGAGATTTGGTCCATTGTCATTTAGAGAGATTATTGATATAAAAGGGGTTTATTTATATTTTTCTGTGGGTTTAGTTGTTTTTTTTTTTAAGTTGGCCATTATAGCCTTTTATTTTTTTTTTAAAAATTGAATTATCATGAGATTCTTACAGAGCTGTTCATGATTTGGTTTCAGTCATACAATATCCCTTCCCCAGTGCACATTTCCCACCACCAAAAGCTTCTGTTTCCCTCCCTCCCATCCCAGCCTGTCTCTATGGGACATACATACTTACATTTGCTGTCTGTCTCTCTGTCTCTGTGTCTCTCTGAGTGCTCTGGTTTGCAGTACAGATACTGAGAGGTTATCATGTTCTTTCCTTTACCTGTTTTCAGCACACAGTTCTTAACCAGAGAAATCATTTCCAGCTATATTTGTCATAGTGGTCCCTTCTTTATCCCATCTGCCTTCTTCCCCAGCACTTGAGGCAGACTTCCAACCATGGAACATATTGATGACTGTTTAACAGATGATTGATTAAAGAATAGATGAGCATATTAAATAGTGACTAAGTCTCCAAGGAGAAGCAAACAATATGCTACATTGGCGTCTTCCAACTCCTGGCCCTTGTTTCTTCTGTTGTTGGGTCTTAGTCTCATATTCATGGTATCACTGTCTTCCTGTACATCATCGATTTGCTCGAGCAGGCACCAGTAACATCTCCATATGTCCTGTCTCATGCAGAGCCCAAGGGCATCTGCTTGCTCCAGGAACATAAAGAGCCTCAAACCATTCCATCAGGTCATGGGAATGAGTTCTATAATTGTTACTGGTATTTGGCATATCAAATACAACACGGGAGGCTTGGCAGGCTCTGCTGTGTGGGTAGCATACTCTTGTAGTCACCTCTAAATACAGCATTTATTGATGAACCACGCGGCCGCCGGGCTGTGATAGACTCTTCTGCTGGGTGGAGTTCTGACGAGAGGGAAGTCCGATATGGAAAATGGCAGCCCCTTATGGAGTGGGGGTTGTCTGGGTTGCTGCGAGGCTCTGCTGGGGTGGCGGGCCAGGGCTAGAACCTGCTAACCCTCCCGGGCGCCTCGTGAGCTGCTGGGCACAGGGAGAGCCGGTAGCAGCTCTGCCCCATGTCTGTGAGTCTCTGGATTAGCATACCAGGGTTGAACTTGAAAGACTGTTGCAGGGTGGGTCCGATAAGCTGGGCTGTAATAGGCTCTTCTGCTGGGTGGAGTTCTGACGAGAGGGAAGTCTGGATGTGGAAAATGGCGGCCCTCATGGAGTGGGGGGGTCGTCTGGCTTGTTGTCGAGACTCTGCTGGGGTGGTGGGCCAGGGCTAGAACCTGTCATCCCTCCCGGGTGCCTTAGAGCGGCTGGGCACAGGGGAACTCTCCCTGTGCCCAGACTCATATTATGTTTTTTATATCCTACAAATGAGTACAAGTATTCTATCTGCCCCTGTCCTAACTCTTTTCACTCAGAATGATACTCCCTATGTCCATCATATATAACAAATTTCATAGCTTCATTTTTCCTAACAGCTGCATAGTGTTCCATGCTGTAGATGTACCATTGTTTCTTTAACCAGCCATCTGTTATTGGGCACTCTGGCTGTTGTGAATCGTTCTGTAATGCGCATAGAAATGCAGGTGGCATTTCTACTGTCTGTTTTAGGCCCCCCAGAATATATCCTCCCAAGTGGTATTGCTGGGTTACAGTCTTTATTCTTACAAGGATAGATTAATTGTAGTAAATGTCACCACTCTGAGAATGTTTCTGTATTTCCCTCAAATCTGCATTACAGTTTTGTAGAATAATAGACTCAAGGTTGAACATTTTTATTCTTTATTTATTTAAAATTTTTTAAAATTGTTTTTTTTTTTTTTTGGACTCACGGGGTGGAGTAAGTAAGGACTTACTCTAGGCTCTGTGCTTGAGTCACTACTGGGGGTTCTTGTCATGGCTGATCTGTGAGGTCCCAGGAATCAAACCAGGGTTGGCTGTGTACAAGGCCTTATCCATTGTCCTGTTACTCTAGCCCCTGTTCAATATTTGAATCCCACTTTAAAGATCTATTATTTGCAAAAAAAATTTTTTTTGAACTTCTGTTCATTGACAATTTCATAATAAAACTGAATGGATTTGTAGTTTATTCTTGTAGCTTAGCAAGGAAAGTGGCTTTGGAGATGGAATTTACCTGTGAAAAATGCTATGAGCATTGTTTAAATGAGACAGGATTTAGAACCTTTCCCATAATTTTAGTTGATAAAACAGTGGCATGTTTTGAGAGGATGGGATCCAGTTTTGAAAGACCTTTTCTTGATAAAAGCTATCATGTTTTTGCTGCAAGTTATGGATGTGGCAAACTTCAAACTTCATTATTGTCTTGTTTTATGGGATTGCTATATCCACTGCTGCCATCAGGAATCAGGACTCTGATTTTCAACTCTAATATCGGTCTAAGATTTCAACCTTGCTTAAGGTTCAGTTGATATTTATATTAGCATTTTATAGCAATGAAATTAAAAAATTATAGTACTAACCTTCTTAATGAAGGTGATACTATTGCATACCCAATGGACTAAGTGTAGCGTAAACGTAACTTTTATATTCACTGGGAAGCAAGAATATTATGTGACTCATTTTATTGTGACATTTGCTTTATTGTAGTGGTATAAAACTAACCAACAGTATCTCCAAGGTATGCTAGTAAACTCTCCATTTTAAGCAATCTTTCCCGAAGAACTAGGAACTGGGAGAGAGAGACATGTTAGCTTCAGAAGTTAACGGCCTGTTCCTTTTAGATCCTTTGTATTACGTGCGCCTTTGTAAATAAATAAGTTTCATTTATAATACATTTACATATTTATAAATAAATTTATATATTAGGTTCATTTACAGATAAATTTTATTTAAATTTGGATCGCTTATTTCCTGTTAGAACCCTGATTATGATATATAGTGTTCATAGTCTCACCATTTGTCTAGTGTATATTTGTTTAAAAGCCAGGATATTTTGATCATTTTATCACTGACCGATATTGTTTTCATTTATTTTTTTCTTATAGTGTGAAATATTTTGTGCCTTCATTCATATTTTTATTGTTTCTTTAAGTTTTTCTTCTTTATTGGTATGAATCCAATCTGGACTACCTTCTTTACAAAAAATACCACTGTACAACTCTAATAGATGCCTTTGCACTGTGGCTGCCTCTCTTTTCTACAATAGTTGGAGCTAAATGCTCTTAGACAAAAAGCAAGTTGTAAACCATTTTACACCTTTTTCACTGATCTAATGTTCAGTATATACTGTTAATCTTATCAGTACCTCCTTGGTTTATGGTGGAAGGAAAAGAGACTTATGCTTATGTAGATGACCTTTTAACCACTTCAGATTGTTTTGTATTTAAATAGGGACACAAGGGAAGGAGAGCAACTAGGTCTAGCTTTTTTCATTTTTTGAGATAACAAAACATGTCACAGATTTTTAATTTATTATTATAATTTTTAGGCCTCCTGGGGGCCACTGGATGGTCTGTTTGGACCTTCTGGTGTGGTGCCACTCTGAACTGGCATGCCATCAGCGCCACATCCAAGTGGTGCTCAGGGGACCATACCATATTGTGTGGGGTATCAGACTAGGGCCTTTGCAGGCAAAGCAAGTACTCCAGTCCTCAGCCACTAATTGTATAATTAAGAAAAGGAAAGTTACATAATAATACCTAGATTTCTTGTATTGTCTTCAAGTTCTTTTCTGTTTTCCATCAGTAATTTCTTCAAACAATTCTATATAATAATAATGACGATGATGCTGATAATAATAATGGATTATTTACTCTTAATATGCCAACTATTTTTTTGCCTTTTTCATTTCCTTATATTTCCTATAAGGAAATACACTGTAATCAAGGGAAAGTAGCAAAATTCTATATGTTTTTCTGTACTGCAGATAAAGGGAAACAAAGCAAAATTCTGTTTGTTTTTCGAGGATCACTTCCTATGTTACTTATGTGAGGCATTAGTGTTCTCATAAGAGATTTAGAATTTTATCTTCATTGATTCTGAAGCACTTTCTACTGACCATTGTTAGGAACCTTGTCACATCGCATGACGTGTATATGTGTATGTGTATGTAATTTGTCCTTAAGACTGACAGTCATTTGAAAGAAAGTACTTTATTTTATTATTACTTCTTGGCATTTTTGGGGTTACACCGGCAATGCTCAGGTTTTACCCTGGCTCTGCACTCAGGAATTATTCCTGGTGATACTTGGAGGGTTGTATGGGATGCCGGGTGTCCAACTCAGGTCCGGCATATGCAAAGCAAACACGCAAACACCCTACCTTTTGAACTATTACTCTCACCCAGTACTTTATTTTAATCATATTTATCTTAAACTTACTGATCACTGCCATGCTTTGGATGGTAAAGACTCTTGTTGCACATACACACACACACACACACACACACACACAACATATATATATATATGTTAGGATTAATGAGCAAATGTGAATATTAATTTTTCTGGTGAAAATTGCTGAAACTAAAGCTTCTGTAAAACTTGATCTTAAATTTCAGACTCCTTTATTAAAAGGTAATATGTTTATCACCAAGAGTTAGAATGAATGAAATGTTTATTATGAGGATAAACTGGCTTACTTTTGCAAATCTCTTTAGCTTTGCATTATTTCATGTCACTTGGTGTTTAAAATTTTCACAGAAATGTAATTGCTATGAGAAACAAAGGTGGCCTGGAGTAGTGTACGGGTGCCTGCTTTGCATGAAACAAACCCTTAGTTTCAGTTCCTCAGCACTACATATGGTCAGTCATATGAGTTAGCTAAAAGTGACCCATGAGTACAAAGCCAGGAGTCGCCCCTGAGTACCACTGGGTGTGTTGGAAATGGTAATACCATTTCCAGATGGTAGTCTAATACCAGACTAGAACTGAGCATTGACTGTGGGGAAAGGGATTTACATGACAATCTCTAAATGTATGTGTGGCAATCCACAATATATAAGAGAAAAGAGAGAGAGGGAGAGAGAGAAAAGAGAGAGAGAGAAAGAGAGAAGAGAAAAAAGAGAGAAAAGAATAGGAAAAGTGCCTGCTATAGAGCCAGACTGAGGGAAGGGGGAAATGGGGAAGGGAATCCGGGAACATTGGTGGTGGGAAATGTGCACTGGTGGAGGGATGGGTACTTGTATGACTGAAACCCTATCATGAACAGCTTTTTAAATGTCTATCTCACGGAGTTATAATAAAAAATAATAATAATGTAAATTAGATTAATTTCTCTAGTTTAAGGAGTCTAAATACTTTGACTTGATTTCTAATCATAATTAAAAGTTCTGTTGTTTACATAGAGACATCATAAATCGTTAATATCTGAGGGCAATCCACAAAGTGTAAGAGAAGAGAGAGAGAACTACAGAGACATAGAGAGAACTACAGAGACATAGAGAGAGAAAAAAAAAGAAAAGGTGCCTGCTATAGGGGCAGGCTGTGGTTGAATGGGAGGGAGTGTTCGGACAACATTGGTGGTGGGAATGGGGCACTGGTGAAAGGATGGGTACTGGAACACTGTAGGACAGAGACCCAAGTATGAACATACTTGTAATTGTATATTTCACCTTGGTATAATAAAAATTAAAGGATAAAAAGTTCTGTTGTTTAACATATATTTTTTGTATCTGATTTGTATCACATTTCATTAAAAAGTAATAGTTGTCACTGTTTTGTTTTCAGCTAAACCATTTACTTCTAAAGTGAAACAGATGCGATTACATAGAGAAGATTTTGAAATACTAAAGGTGATTGGTCGAGGAGCTTTCGGAGAGGTAAGAAAATGATTTTTATAGAAATACTGCTAATTATTTCAGAAGTTGTTTTGTGTAGTGTATGAACATTATTACTTCCTGTTGTATGTAATTCATATGATTGGTCAGAAAATACTTTGACATTTGAAATAAATATTTCTAGTTGGAATGTTACTTCCAAGGTATTTTTTTTTGAAATATCAGTTTATGTAAATATGTATGCATGTGCTTCTGGACTTCTGTTCCTCTGGTTTATTTTGTTACTCCTTGTGGAAATAGTTATTACTCTACTATATAAGAAGCCTTTATACCTTGCAGTGTTTGTACCCCAATTTCTTTTTTTTTTAATTTTTATTTTTACAATTACAAAGATATACAATTAAAAAGTTCATATTTGGGTTTTGGTCATGCAGTGTTCCAGCACCCATCCCGCCACCAGTGCCCATCTCCCACCACCAGCGTCCCCGGTTCCCTCCCCCTCCCCCAGCCCTCCTCCATGGCAGGTTCTTTATTTCTTTCCCCTTTCTCTCTCTTTCTCTTTTCCTTCCCTCCAGACTATGGATTGCAGAACATCCATTAAAAGGGTTGTCATGTGTATTCTTTTGCCTCTATTTAATGCTCAGTTCTAGGTTGGCATTAGTACCCTCGACAATTGTTAGCACACTGTTCCATTTTCTGTCTTACCTAGCCTTTGACTCCCACATGTTTGTGATAATTTCCACCTTTGACAAGACCTCCTGATATATGTTTCACTTGACCTTGGATATTGGTATCATAATATGTACATATATATTTATGTCATGCAAATAAATGCAGTCATTCTGTATCTGTCTCTCTCCTTCTGGCTAATTTCACTCAACACAATCTTCTCCATGTCCATCCATTTATAGGAAACTTCATTTTTCCTAACAGCTGCATAGTATTCCATTGTGTAGATGTACCAAAGCTTCTTTATCCAGTCATCGATTTTTGGGCACTCTGGTTGCTTCCAGATTCTGGCTATTGTGAATAATGCTGCTATGAACATAAAAGTAGGGATGGTGTTTCCGCTGCGTATTTTTGGTTTCCCAGAGTAGATTCCCAGGAGTGGTATGGCTGGGTCAAATGGGAATTCAATTTCTAGTCTTTGGAGGAATGTCCATATTGTTTTCCAGAAAGGCTGTACCAGCCGGCATTCCCACCAACAATGGATGAGTGTCCCCTTTCCCCCCACATCCACGCCAGCACTTGTTGTTCTTGTTCTTTTGAATATATGCCAGTCTCTGTGGTGTAAAGTGGTATCTCATTGTTGTTTTGATTTGCATCTCTCTGATGATTAGTGATGATGAGCATTTTTTCATATGTTTTTTGGCCATTCGAATGTCTTTCTTGCTGAAGTTTCTGTTCATTTCTTCTCCCCATTTTTTGATGGGGTTGGCTGTTGTACCCCAATTTCTTCTCTATTTTTTCCCCGGCGTTTTTGCATCACACCCCAACAATGCCAGGGGTTACTCCTGGCTCTGCACTCAGGAATTACTCCTGGTGGTGCTCAGGGGACCATATGGGATACCATGGATTGAACCTGGTTTTGACTGAATGCAAGGCACACACCCCTACACTCTGTAATATTGCTCTGGCCCCTTTCCTCTCTTTCTTTGTTCTTATCCTTTATATTTTGAAATAACTTTAAAATGAGTTTTTCATTTGTGTTTACTCTGAAAATTCCACATATCTGGATTTATGATGAGGATTACAATGAAACTTAAGATCAGTTTGTATATATATAATTTATGTTGTAGCTTCCATGAACATGATGCATTCCTTTATTTAGGACTATGTAAATTTCTCCCATTAATGTTTTATTGTTTTTTTTTCCTTTTTGGGTCACACCTGGTGACACTCAGGGGTTACTCCCTGGCTCTTCACTCAGGAATTACTTCTGGCAGTGCTTGGGGGACCATGTGGGATGCTGGGATGAACCCAGGTTGCCTTGGTAGGCCACATGCAAGGCAAATGACCTACCTGCTGTGCTATTGCTCCGGCCCCTCTTTTTATTGTTTTCATTCAGTAGAGAGGACAGTTACTTCTTTCAGCAGTTATTATTTGTAGATATTTGATGGTCTTTGTTATATTTAAATTTCATTTCCTAATTGTTATCTTTCATTTTCAAATTATTTTTTGATAGTATTTGTTAATACTGTGCCCAGCCGCTCATGAGGCGCCCGGGAGGCATGGCAGGTTCTAGCCCTGGCCTGCCACCCCCAGCAGAGCCTCACAATAAGCCAGACGACCCCCCCCCGCCCCGACTCCATTGGGGCCGCTGTTTTCCACATCCGGACTTCTTTCTCGTCACAACTCCACCCAGCAGACCAGACTATCACAGCCCGGCTCGCTCAGCCGCTTAGCGGCCTTGCGGTTCATCAATAATTGCTTTATTTAGAGGTGACTACAAGAGTATGCCACCCGCATGGCAAGCCTGGCAAGCTGCTCATGTCGTATTTGATATGCCAAATACCAGTAACATTTATATTAGGTCATTCCCATGACCTAATATAATGGCTTGAGGCTCTTTATGTTCCTGGAGCAAGCGGATGCCTTTGGGTTCTACTAGCATGCGACAGGACATTTGGAGATATTACTGGTGCCCGCTCTAGCAAATAGATGATCAACGGGAAGATAGTGATAGTGATAGTATTTGTTAAATTTCATTTTCTGATTTTTGATAGTATTTAGAAATACAATTAATTTTATTTGTAGACCTTAAAAACCTAGAAAACTTGCTCACTATACTTTCAAAATCATAAATTAGTTTGTTCCTTTCCCCTGAATTTTGGGCCAACTCTGGCAGTGCTCAGGGCTTACTCCTGGCTCCAACCTCAGGGGGTCACAGTAATTGAATGCAGGTCTGCACAAGCAAGACAAGCGCCTACTCTTTCTACTGTCTCTCCAAGCCAATAAAATAATGAATTTTGTTGGATTTTAATAAAATGTTTAACAGCACTTTTTCAGTCTCACCTATTTATGTGTTTGCTTAAACTGATTTATTTTTTGATTTATTTTTAAATGTTAGACTAATCTTTCTATAATTACTGTGTTGGGATTTCTTATCCTTTATATGTGTCATTAGACTTGTTTTTATATATGTCTTTTTTTAGGAACTTGGAGCCTTTTAATATCCTGATCAGATTTTGGTATCATGTTCAACTCATGAATAGGGGATGTTTTCCTTATTACTGTTTGTTGCTAGCGAAGAGGTTTAAGTTATATATTCCTTTTGCTCATTTATTTATTTATTTATTTATTTATTTATTTATTTATTTATTTATTTATTTATTTGTTTATTTATTTATCTATCTATCTATTTATTTTACAGATTGTTGCATATCTGTTCATGATTGGGTTTCAGTCATTCAGTATTCCAATGCCCATCCCTCCACAAGTGCACATTTTCCAATACTAGTGTACCTTGTTTCCGTTACTCACCTACCCCCTACCTGCCTATATGGTAGGTGCTTCTCTCTCTCTCTCCCTCTCTCTTTCTCTCTCTCTCTCTCTCCTTTTGCACATTGTGATTTTGCAGTACAGACACTGAAGGGTTATCATATATATCCCTTTACCTACTCTTAATACTCAATTTTAGACAAGTGTTACTATTTCTGATTTATATTACATTTTTAATGGCACGTGAACCATTGGATTTTCTATTTCTATGTAAGTTTTGCTAAATTTGTTCTGAAAAAAATTATTTTGGTCCACACTTGGAATGCTCAATGCTTACTCCTGGTTCTGTGCTCAGGGATCACTCCTGGCAGGCTTAGGGGGACCATACATGGGGTTAAGGATGGAATCTGGGCTGGTTGCATGCAAGACAAATGCCCTATCTGTTGTACTATTGCTCCAGCCTAAATTTGTTCATTTAATCAAATATATCCTTTATTTTTTTTGGTTCTGGGCCCGGGGTCCGGTTGCCTCGATTCGGGGGGGGGGGGGCGGCCGAGGGCCGGCGGCGCAGGCCGCCCCCCCGCGGCTCCCACCCCCAAATATATCCTTAAACTGGCCCATTTATATCTGATTATTTTCATTATTCATCTTATATTTTTGTCAGTTTTGTTACCTTTTTAATGAATAAACTTCTAACCTTTTAGATTTTACTACTGATTTTAAAAAATGTTTTAAATTTATGATTTTTATTCTTTTCTTCCACTTTTAATTTTGTTACTTGCTATTATTTTTCTAACTGTTGAAATAAGTTTTTCTAGCCCTCCAAATTTAGCTACACGGGCCGGAGCGATAGCCCAGCAGGTAGGGTGTTTGCCTTGCACGCAGCCGGCCTAAGCTGGCCCAGGTTCGATCCCCGGCATCCCAAATGGTCCCCTGAACACCGCCAGAGGTAATTCCTGAGTGCAGAGCCAGGAGTAACCCCCTGAGCATCGCCAGGTGCCACCCAAAAAAAAAAAAAAAAAAAAAAAAAAAAAAAAAAAAAAAAAAAAACAAAATTTAGCTACAACTGACAAATTTTTGATATGTCATATTTCATTATTATATTCCTCAAAATATATTCTATTCCTAATGTGATTTAAAATTTTGATTGTGTATGTGCTCTTTTAAAAAAATCTAAAAGCTCAATTTGTTATTCAACTTCTAGATATTTGGATGGTTTTCTAGTTTAATTTTGTTACTGAGTTAGAATCTAGTCTACAGGGAGCCAGTGAATATACTCTGATTTCAGTTCTTGAAATTATTGTGCAGTTTTCTGTAAATATATCAGATTTATTTTATTGTTGCAATCTTCCACATCCTTAATTTTTGTTTTGCTGTTTGTGTGATCTTTTGAGGGAGGATTTTTTTTTTTGATTTCTTTTTTCTTTCCCCCAGTTTTTACTCATAGTAAACACAAGTTTTTATATTTTTCCTGGTGATTAAATTTTATTCTAATGGAATGACACGTCCTATAACCAAGTAATAAAAAAATTTCCTTTTCTAATATTAATAGAATTAGTCCAGTGTTTTAAATTAGTAATCCAGTAAGCATCTCATTTTAGCCTTTATTTTCAGCTTTCTATATCCTCCTATTTACTGTTAAGTAGACTATATAGTTTTGGTTCTAAGCTACTATTCCATATAGTTCAGGTGTGTGTTATGGTGTGGAATACTATCTAGGTTTTTGTAATTACACTTTATGACACTCACACAAAGACAAAATCACCTAACAATACTTTTATCAGACTGTATCCCCACTGTGTAAAGAGATTCTATGCTTTTTTTTCATTGTTAAGGGATGCTGATTGTAGTTTTCTTTTTTTTTAAAATTTACATTTGCTCCACAGTTCCTCAAAGCTCCACCCAAGAGAAAACCTGATTTTTCCCCTTTAAGTTTCATCTCTAAATGCTCGAGATGAGAGCCTTCTACTGAGTGTACCACCTACATGACAGAGCCTGGCAAGCTACCCGAGTTTTATTTGATATGCCAAAAACCAGTAACAATTATGGACCTCATTCCCATGACCTGAAGGAATGGTTTGAGGACATCTTCCTGTCCCTGAAGCAAGAAGATGCCCTTGGGCTACACTTGCTTATGGACTATGGAGATTTTACTGGTGCCTGTTAGAGCAAATCCATGAACAGTGGGAACACAAGTGATACAAGTGAAGTGATTACATTTGCTGGCCTCTTCTTTCTTAATTGAAGTATAGCCATTTTAATGTAATTGTACTGCATATTATCATCTGGTTTCTAATTTGTCTTACCCTTGGCTGGGACAATAGTACAGTGATTAGGGTGTTTACCTTGCATGCTGCTGACCCAGTTTTGATCCCTGGTATTATCCCATGTGTCCCCCGAGCATTGCCAGGGGTAATTCCTGAGTGCAGAACCTGGAGCAACCCCTGAGCACTGCTGGGTGTGACCCAGAAAGGTATCAGTGGATTTTTAATCTATATAGACTTAGGTAACCATTATATAGTTTGAGATAACAATTTCAGCATTCCATGCCGCTCTCTTCCTCCTGCACAGCTCAGGTTTTAGGTCATTCATCATGTTGACTTCTCGACCTAGGTACACATAACTGCTGCATTCAGAGATGTCTGTTCCATTGAGAGTGAATGGGGCCTCTGGAACTAGTTCATTTTTCATAAACATAGTTTTCTTTAGATTCAGCTGTAGACCTATCTTTCCACATTCTCGGTCGAAGTCAGCCAGCATTTGTGCCGCTTGGCTTATGTTTGGTGCTATTAGAATGATGTCATCAGCGAAGCAGAGGTGGTGTAGATGCCTTCAAAGGCATCGAAGAAATAGCTAAAAGGACAAAGAACCTCAGGCTCTGGGCACATCTCTTTGACTCCACCGTTCTCCCTGCATTAACATCCGCCTCAGAGACATGGGCCCTACAAAAGCAGGATGAGAATGCTATTCGGGTCTCCCAGAGAGGAATCAAAAGAGCTATGCTTGGAATATCACGCCTCACTCAAGTGAGGGAAGGAATCGGAGTTCCGACCTCCATCGCTATTCCAGAATCAGGGACGCTGTCACGTTTGCCAAGGCATTGAAAATCAGATGGGCTGGACATGTAATGCGATTTGGAGATGACTGCTGGACTAGAGCCGTTACCGACTGGATCCCATGGGATGTCAAAAGATCACGTGGCTGCCCACCTACAAGATGGTCAGACTTCCTTGTCAAGACCCTGAAGGAATGGTTTGAGGCTCTTCATATTCCTGAATCAACCAGATGCCATTGGGCTACATTGGCACGTGATAGGGTCCAATGGAAATGTTACTGGCGCCCGCTCGAGCAAATCGATGAATAACGGGATTCAAGTGATCGGCTGAAGTGAACAATTTCAGCATTCTGTTAGTTCCCATTGGCTTTTGTGTGTGAATAATTAATCATCTAAAATCTATCACTTTAACTTTTTTTGTCTGACTTTGAATTTGACATCTGTGTAACTATACACACACGAGAATATACCTGTAACATCTTATTTATTGGCATATTTTAAACTTAAAATTCATTTTATTTAAGCTATTATGTCTAAAATATTTTAACAAATATCTATAGTTAAAACATATTTTGCATTACTTTATTCATACTAAGTACTTTTTCAGTGCTAGGAATCAAACCCAGCGCAAATACATGCATCAAACCCAGTGCAAATACATGCAAGGCATGTTCTACGACATCCTTTTCCTGCATAGTAAGTCTTTAAAATCTATTTTGTATCACTTCTCTGCCTTTTGGCTAGGATTAAGTATAAATTTATGTTGTATGTTGTATGTTACAGCACATCGTAAGTTGAAGTAGGCACATTTAAAGTATATATAGACTTTGAGTTTTGGCTTCTCTTTTTTTCAGCATTATGCACGTGTGATTAATTTTGTTTTTTATTGATTCACAGTATTCCTCTATGAAGAACCACAAGTTATTTATTTATCCTAATGTTGGTTGGGCTTCACGTTTATGGTGTAGTTTCTGTTTTATTAATAATGCTGTAAACATTCTTGAACATGAAGGGCTTGTTTTATTTTATATAATCTAGAAATGGAATTACTGGGTCTTTGTTTAGGCATGTTTTGTTCTTGTGAAGAGTACCAACTAGTTTCTCGTGTGGTTTGCCAGTTTACATGTCTACCAAATATCTGTGAAGGTCCCAGATGCTTCACATTCTGACCCATACTGGGTCATTTTAAACACTCAATCCTTTAGTTGTTATTGTTTCATTGTTATTGTTATTGTTGTTATTGTTGTTGTTGTCACCCCAGTGACACTCAGGGGTATCTGGCTGTGCATTCAGAAATTACTCCTGAATCACATATATGTGAAAATTGTTAGCAGTTTCATTTTTATTTATTTATTTTTTTTGGGGGGAAATTTGGAGTCAAGTCCTCCAAATTCTGTCTCAGTTTTGCTCTCTGGAAATGTTCTGGTGTGGGTGATTGGCAGTTGGGTGTAGTAGGATTTAGAGCAGCAGGCACCATGTAGAGCTGATCTCTGTGAAAGTCCTAAGTCGGAAGTTTGAAGCTCTCAGTTTGCCTGGTAGTGCTCAGGGGACCATATAGCATGCCAGGGATCGAACCCAGGTTGGCTGTGTGCAAGGCAGCCCCCCTACCCATTGTACGATTGCTCCAGCCCCCATTTTTATTTAATATCATTTTGGTAATTGAGTACTTTGGTATTAAATTGTGATTTAATTTAAAATCCTTTGTAATTCTCAATGTTGAGCCTGTTTTCCCTGTTACTTTGTAGAATTTAGACATCAGTTTTAAAAAACAATTTCAAAAAAATTTTATTTCATCACCATGAGATACAGTTACAAAGTTGTTCTTTATTGGCTTCAGTTATACAATGTTCCAACACTATCCCTTCACATACTTAAAATGTGCCTACTTCAACTTACAGTGTGCTGTAACATTCACATTTCCTATCACCAATGTTCCTAGTTTCCCTCCTGCTACTCTCCCTCCCCATAGCCAGACACTTTTTCTTCTCTCTCTCTTTCCTTTTGGGCATTATGGTTTGTAAAACAGGCACTGAAAGGTTATTTTGTTTGTTCCTTTACCCACTTCCAGTATGCAGTTCTTGTCCAAAGTGATCATTTCCAACTTAGACTTCGGTTTTGTATGGTGCATGTTTTGGGGTTGAAAGAGTAGAAGTGTAGGAAAAAGTGGGGATAGATTTTATGACTTACTGGTATTTCTTGGTGCCATTCTCCTTTTGGAGGTATGTAATATATTAAGTAAAACATCTTTTTTTTGTGCTTAGATTGTTTTTTTTTTTTTTTTTTTTTTTTTTTTTTTTGCTTTTTTGGGTCACACCCGGCGATGCTCAGGGGTTACTCCTCACTCTTCACTCAGGAACTACTCCTGGCAGTGCTCGGGGGACCATATGGGATGCCGGGATCAAACCCGGTCGGCCACGTGCAAGGCAAATGCCCTACCTACTGTGCTATCACTCCGGCTCCATGTTTTTCTTTTCATATGACCTTTTTCCCTCTCCTTTTTTTTTTTTAACTTTTTGAGGGCACACCTGGCAGTGCTCAGGGTCTACTGCTCTCATCAACTCTCACCTTCGTGCCAGGAGTTGCTCCATTGTTTTGTAAGGAGTCCTGTGGTGCTGTGGAATCCAATGGAGGCCCCTGTATGCAAAGCATGCACTATCTCTACATCTATATATGGCTCTTTCATTGATTAGAAAGTCTTAGTTTTAGTGAAACTCAATGAATAGACTTTTGTTTATGACTAGGGAGTTATCTTTTAAGAAGCTTGTTTTCCTAGCCCCCAAAGTCGTGAATATACATACTTTCTTCTGTTAGTTACTGCAGCCTCTGTAAAACTTTCCATGTTTAGGTATATTATTCATTTAGCATTGATAACTTTTTATCATGGTAACTGGCTTACAATTATGTAAATAATTGTTTTTTCCCCCCTTTCCTTCACATTGTTGTTATATCAGGATGTCCAGTAGCCACACACAAGACTTGCATTGTGGCGCTTGATGGTGCTTGCACACTTTGTTGCATTGCTCAAACACTTGGTTTCATTTTTATTTTCTTTTAAAATGATTGGTAGAAATGACACAACCAAGTTAATGGATAGTTGTGCCTATGCGTGCATGCATGAGCACATAATATGCACTTGTGCCATAGTTTAGTTGTATTTTTTTAAAAAAAAATTATTATACTACTGTGAGATATACAATTACTAAGATGTTCATGTTTGGGTTTCAGTCATACAGTGTTCCAGCACCCATCCTTCCACCAGTGCCCATTTCCCACCACCAATGTACCCGATTCCCTCCCCCCTCCCTGAGCCTGCCTCTATGGCAGGTTCTTTATCTCTTTTCTCTCTTTCACTCTCAGTCTCTCTCTCTCTTTCTCTCTTCATTTTCTTACACATTGTAGATTGTAATACATAACTTAGAGGTTATCATGTGTATCTTTTTGCCTGTATTTAATGCTCAGTTCTAGGCTGGTATTAGCACTTTCGACAATTATTAGCACACTGTTCCCTTCTCTGTCTTGCCTAACCTCTGACTTCTACATGTTTGTGGTAGTTTCCACCTTTGACAGGAACCTCCTAATCGATGATTCTCCTGACCTTGGATATTGGTATCATAATATATGTGTGTGTGTGTGTGTGTGTGTGTGTATATATATATATACACATACATACATATTATATATTTATATATGTATATATATTTATGTCAGGGAAATAAATGCAGTCATTCTATATCTGTCTTTTTCCTTCTGGCTAATTTCACTCAACATGATCCTCTCCATGTTGCAATTTCTAATCCTTTCAAAACTTCTTTTAATTTATAAAGTGGTTCTTATTTTTTTTTTAAAGTGGTTCTTATTACAAATGCATTGACTTAAGGTATTTATGTACCCAAATTATGATACCTACAAATATAACTAGAAAAATAAATTGTATTTGATACAAAAAAATTAAAATGATTGATAGAGTAAGGTATCACTGTTTGTCTTCCCGTTCATCATCGATTTGCTCGAGCGGGCACCAGTAACATCTTCATATGTCCTGTCTCATGCTAGTAGAGCCCAAGGGCATCTGCTTGCTCCAGGAACATAAAGAGCCTCAATCCATTCCGGAATGAGGTCTATAATTGTTACTGGTATTTGGCATATCAAATACAACTCGGGTAGCTCGCCAGGCTCTGCCGTGCAGGTAGCATATACTCTTGTAGTCATCTCTAAGTCCAGCATTTATTGATGAACCGCACGGTGCTTACGGCCGTGCGAGCCGGGCTGTGATAGGCTGGTCTGCTGGGTGGAGTTCTGATGAGAGAGAAGTCCGGATGTGGAAAATGGAGGCCCTCATGGAGTGGGGGGTCGTCTGGCTTGTTGCAAGGCTCTGCTGGGGTGGTGGACCAGGGATGTATATATGTACATCTATATACATTATATATATGTAATATATCATATAACCTAGAACCCGCCATCCTGGGTGCCTCGTGAGCGGCTGGGCACAGGGAGAGCAAGTAGCAGCTCTGCCCCATGTCCATGTCTGTGAGTCTCGCCCCGCGCAGCACATATCCTTGCACACAACAGTAAGGTAGTGATTAAAAAAAAACCTTGCTTCCAAAGTAGTCTCATTAAGGAATTAATGGTCAGTCAAGCCTATTTCTAGTAGGGACCACCTAGTTTTCTTTTAAGGTAATTTATTGATATTCATACTTTGCAGCTAGCACAGCAATTTTAGCAGATGTTGAACTAATTAACATGACTATTGAGAATAACTTTATAAAAGTTTATGTACAAGGTAGACAGCACTGAAAAGAAAGTGTAGCAGATTAAGGAAACCCAGCATAAAAGCTTTCTTCATTTGAAGCTGCTGACCATCCACTGCTCCTCTAACTTACTCCAGATGGAGAAAATATTACTCACTTGGTAAGATGTACTGTATACATGTGAAAATTGTTAGCAGTTTAATTTTTTTTTTTTGAAATTTGGAGTCAAGTCCTCCAAATTTTGTCTCAGTTTTACTCTCTGGAAATGTTCTGGTATGGGTGATTGGCAGTTGGGTGTAGTAGGATTTTGAGCAGCAGGCACTCTGTGAAAGTCCTAAGTCGGAAGTTTGAAGAGCTTGGTTTGTCTTGTCAGTAGTGAGAATCATCCCTCTGAGAAGGCTAAGATATTGCCAGGTTATACAAGAACTGTTTGTAACCCAGGAAGGATCAACTCAAATAAAATTTGTTCTAGCGTAAAATTTGGTCTAGTCTAGTCCTTCAGGCTGTTAAACACACTAAGATTTCAGTCATACTGAAGCTAAAAAAATTATCAAACTTAAGGAATTCCCAATCCACCCCAGTTATATATGATGTACATATATTAATACATACACACACACAAACACACACACACACTAAGTATATGTAAAGAATTGACTGGACGTATAAGAGAAGGTAAAAACTTTTTAAGTACTGATCAGAACTTGATTTGATTTCTTAGTTCTTTTCTCAGAGTATGAAGAATCAGTTGCCACCCCAGTTCATTTTTCAGGAGTTACAGTCTTCTGGTAAGGGGTGGTCTCCACATTGTAGTTTGTCGGTACCATATTAAACTGCAGTTTGTATTGTGTTACTTTGGTACACTTAGGTTGGATCCCGCTATTGAGCCATTCTTGTAAATATCAGCTGTGATCATTGTCCTGAAAGGGACGCTGTAGAAATTTCGTGCTGTTTTTGTAGGAAGGAGTGTATCCATGCTCACAGGACTTGCTGAGTCTGGAATGGAGGCTGATTGCTAGAAGGGGTGCTTACATGGAAAGTGTGTGTCTGTTTGTGTATGCACTTACAAGAATATGCACACACATGTATACTCACTAGGGTCTTCAGACCTACTTGGGAGTCATAGAGGCGTAGCAGAGACCATCTGTTTCCATCACTTGATCATTTGACATCCCATTATTCATTGATTTGCTCGAGCGGGCGCCAGTAATATTTCCATTTGACCCTATCACGTGCCAGTATAGCCCAGTGGCATCTGCTTGCTTCAGGAATACGAAGAGCCTCAAACCGTTAGTTCAGGGTCTTGATGAAGAAGTCTGACCGTCTTGTAGGTGGGTGGTCACGTGATCTTTTGAACTCCATGGAATCCAGTCGGTAATGGCTCTTGAAAGTTCAGCGGTCGCTCTCCAAATCACATTACATGTCCAACCCATCTGATTTTCGATGCCTTGGCAAATGAGACAGCGTCCCTGACTCTGGAACAGCGACGGAGGTCGGAGCTCTGGATTCCTTCTTTCACTTGAGTGAGGCGTGATATTCCAAGCATAGCTCTTTCGATTCCTCTCTGGGAGACCTGAATAGCGTTCTCATCCTGCTTTCGCAGGGCCCAGGTCTCTGAGGCATATGTTAATGCAGGGAGAACGGTGGAGTCGAAGTGGAGTCCGAACTGGAGAACGGTGGAGTCGAAGAAGGTGGATCAACTCTATCTGTTTCCATATTGCATAATTAATAAGTTAATTTTTAGTTGCTGTCTCCCCAGTGGGCCAACTAGGATGAACCCAGAGCCACGGCAGAGCCTGGCAAGCTACCCGTGGTGTATTTGATATGCCAAAAACAGCAACAATAATGGACCTCATTCCCAACAAATGCAGAAGTTACTGGCACCTGATGAACAATGGGAAGACAAGTGATAAGTGACAAGTGATCTCTCCAGTGTCATCCCTCTTGCTAAGAATATAGAGCTAGGGGCTAGAGCTATGCCATAGTATTTGTGCTCTCCCAACCCCCCATCAACATCACTTCTAATTATAATCAAAGATGCAAAAAGTTCTCAACCAAATCTTGACAAATTGTTTGCAACAACAGATCAAGAGACTCACAGGATCAGAGAGAGTATAGCGGTTAAGGCCCTTGGCTCCCACATGACTGATTGCGCTTCCTTTCCTGGTTACCTATCAAGCACTACACGAGTGCCTGTTAAAGCAGTCAGGAGGAAATCCTGAGCATGGTTGAGTGTCACTCCCAAATGAGATGTCATTCTATGCTTTTATTGATTGTTCAACATACACAAGTCAGCATTACACATGATCATATTAATTAGTGTAAAATATTTGTGACAAGATTTGACATCCTTTTATGATAAAAATTTTAATAAAAAGGGTATCAAACATTTCACAGCATGATAAATGCCTTTTATGATACACCCACAACTAATATCATCATTAATGATAAAAACTGAAAACATTTCTCCTAATTTAGAGCAAGAAAAGAATGTGTGTTTACCACTGTTTTTCAGTATAATTGTCTTATAATATTGACTAGTCAAAGGAGGAAAGAAGAAAATAAAAAGGAATAAAATTAGAAAAGCCATAGTAAAGTTGCTGTTTGTGAATGGCATTAAAGACATCGTGTGTTCATGTATTGGAAAAATAAACAGTATTTAAATAGTCATTTTACCTAAGGTAGTCTACATATTCAGTGCAATCTCTATCAAAATACTTAATGACATTCTCAAGTAAATGAAAGGAGTTATCTGGAAGTTATATAAGCCACAAATAATCTAACTGTGTAAGTAATTATGAGATAAAAATTGAGACGCCATACACACTTTCTAACATTAATCCATATTATAAAGAGGTGATAAATTTGTTGGACGTGGCCGCCTACCTACAAGATGCTCAGACTTCTTCGTCAAGACCCTGAAGGAATGGTTTGAGGCTCTTCATATTCCTGAATCAACCAGATGCCATTGGGCTACATTGGCACGTGATAGGGTCCAATGGAAATGTTACTGGCGCCCGCTCGAGCAAATTGATGAATAACGGGATTCAAGTGATCAAGTGAAGTGATCAAAAATAGGTGCATAGAACAATGGAATAAATAGAAACCCTGAAATAAACTCAGGTAAATCTCAGCTATGATGAAGGAGCTAACGTCACACAGTGGAGATAAGAAAGCACTTCTGTAAGTAGTGCTGGAAAGTGGATAGACATGTGGCGAAAATATGCAATTACTTTATTGTTCCATACAGTAAGTCTAATAAGGATTACAAATTTTGATACTAAACCTAAATATCATAAAATACTAGAAAACACAGACTCCAGAACACCAATTAAGAGAGATATATGGAGATTCAGCCCCAAATATCAAACCAGTGAAACTGTATCTGTAAAGAGAAAGAAAAAAAATGCAACAAAACTCACTAACAAATCTCAGTGTGATCATGTCATATTTAACAGAAGTAATTTGGGTCCCTATACTATATATCTTGCTCAGTATTTATATATTTATTTTTTTTTTTGGGCCATATATGGTGATGCTCAGGGATTAAACCTAGCCCTGCACTCAGGAATTACTAAAGGTGGTGCTTGGGTGGGGGGATCATCTAAGATGCTGAGGACAAACCCTGCTATATTATCGCTCTAGTTGCTGTTGTCTTATTTTTATTTAAAATATTTATTTTTTATTATACCACCATAAGATATACAATTACAAAGATGTTCATAATCGAGTTTCAGTTATACAGTGTTCCTGTTCCTCCACCACGTGCTCCATTCCCACCACAAATGTCCCCACATTTTTTCCAATCCTCCCTGCCTGCCTCTATTGCAGGCATTTTTTCTTTTCCTCTCTTTCTCTCTCTGTGTCTTTCTCTCTCTCTCTCTCTCTCTCTCTCTCTCTCTCTCTCTTTCACATTGTGGCTTGCTCTAGAGACATTTAGGGTTTATCATGTAAGTCTCTTTGTGTATATCCAATGCTGAGTTCTAGTCTGGTGATTACCATTTCCCACAATTTAGTAGAACACTGGTGTATATTTATATCCCACTAATGAATGCAGCCATTCTGTATCTGTCCTTTTCCTTCTGACTAATTTCACTCAGCATGATAATCTCCATGTCCATCTATTTGCAGGTAAATTTCATGACTTCGGTCTTTTCTGACAGCAGCATAGTATTCCATTGTGTAGATGTACCATAGTTTCTTTACCCAGTCATCTGATCTCGGGCATTTAGGTTATTTCCAGATTCTGGTTATCGTGAATAGAGCTGTGAGGAATATAGAAGTGAAAATAGTGTTTCTGTTGTATGTTTTTGAATATGCAGGGTATACCTAGGAGTGGTATTGCTGGGTCAAATGGGAGCTCAATATCTAGTTTTCAGAGGAATGTCCATATTGTTTTCCAAAAGGGTGGACCAGTCGACACTCCCACCAACAGTGGATGAGAGTGCCTTTCTCCCCACATCCATGCCAGCACTGGTTGTTCTTGCTCTTTTGGATATGCACCAGTCTCTGTGGTGTGAGATGATACCTCATTGTTGTTTTGATTTGCATCTCCATGATGACTAATGATGAAGAACACTTTTTCATATGCTTTTTGGCCATGCAAATTTCTTCTTAACGAAGATTCTGTTCATTTCTTCTCCCCATTTTTGGATGGGGTTGGCTGTTTTCTTGTAAAGTTCTACCAGTGCCTGGTATATCATGGATATTAACCCCTTATCAGATATGCTTTGGGTGAATATTCTTTCCTAGTCTTTAGGCGGTCTCTTTCTTGGTCACCATTTCTTTTGAGGTGCAGAAGCTTTTCAGTTTATATAATCCCATTTGTTTATCTTTGCTTCCTTTTGCTTTGTCGGTGGTGTTTCGCCTTTGAAGATGCCTTTAGCTTCAATGTCGTGAGCATTTTTCCTATGTTTTCTTGCATGTATCTTATACATTCATGACTGATGTTGAGATCTTTAATCCATTTTTTTTTTTTTTTGCTTTTGGGGCCACACCCGGCAATGCTCAGGGGTTACTTCTGGCTCTGCACTCAGGAATCACTCCTGGCGGTGCCCGGGGACCATATGGGATGCCGGGATCGAACCCGGGCCAGCACAGGCCGGCTGCGTGCGCAAGGCAACGCCCTACCCGCTGGGCTATCGCTCCAGCCCCTCTTTAATCCATTTTTATCTGACTTTTGTACATGAATTTAGAAGGAGGTCTAAATTCATTTTTTTCACAGCGTAGTCACCCTGTTTTCCCAGCACCATTTGTTGAAGAGGCTTTCTTTGCTCCACTTATTTTTTGTTCCTTTATTGAAGATGAAGTGATCGTATATTTGAGAGAGTGTTTCAGTATATTCAGTTCTGTTCCATAGGACTACAGGTCTGTCTCTATGCCAATACCATGCCGTTTTAATTACAATTGCTTTGTAGTAGAGTTTGAAGTTGGGGAAAAGTAACACCTTTTCCCCAAGGATTGCTTTAGCTATTGGTGGGGATTTATTATTTCATACAAATTTCAGGAGTGTTTGGTCAATTTCTTTGAAGAAGGTCATAGGTATCTGTTGTCTTATTTTTAACACAGCCAATATATTGCTTTTCTTTTCCTTGAAATTTCCAATTTAAAGGAAATTAAGTTGGAATTACTTTGTGAATTCTCTAACTCTCAGGATATTAACTTTGGGCCTAGCAATTCAATTTTAATTTTGAGAGCTATTTATCATGGAAAAGATCTCTAGACGCGCAGGGTGAGACTTTTTTGTTTGTTTTTGGGCCATACCTGGTGGTGCTCAGGGCTAACTCCTTGCTCTGCACTGAGGATTTACTCTTGGTAGGGTTCTGGGGACCATATGGGATGCTGATTATCTAACATCGGTTGGCAACATGCAACCTTATCCACTGTACAATTGGTGCTCTGGCTCGAAGGGTGAGAGCTTTATGTCCTCTTTTGAATATCCCACTCTTCTAGTACCTGCATATGTTCAGTTACTTGGAAGCTCATAGAACCCTTTTAGTGTTTGTTTTTAATTTTTTTTTTTTTTTTGCCGGAGGGAGGAGGGGGTTGTTTTTAGCCCACAACCGGTTTTACTCAAGGCTTCCCCTGGCCCGGCATTCAGCAATTAGTTCTGGTGCGGCTTTGGGGACCATATGGGATGCCAAGGATTGACGCCTTGCAAGGCAAAGCACTCAAACCTCTGTACTGTCTCTCTAGCCTCTTAGTGTTTTTTGAAATAGAAATTTTATTGCATAGTTATGATCGATAAAATAATTGACCAGTAATATATTGTTTCAGTTCATTATCTTTCCCAGAGGAAAAGTCTAGGAGGAATGAGCATGGATCTGAAAATTCAAGTTTTTGTCTATTGGGGGATGGGCTTGGATCTGAAAATTCAAGTTTCTATATATTGCTTCTCTTTTTTGTTAACAAGTCAACCATATTGAAAATATCTGAGTCTCCAGTCATCTCATTAACATACAAAATATCCCTCTGCAGATTCCAAGGAGTTTAGAATTTGTGTATGAAGACATGGGACCAAGTCAGAATATTTTTTATTATATTCTACCCTTTTATAACTGTAATAGTTTTATGTATAGAGAGCAAAAGAGGACAAAATTGAAGAGACGTACAGGTGGAGATTCCTAGTAGGAGATGTGTGTGTGTGTGTGTGTGTGTGTGTGTGTGTGTGTGTGTGTGTGTGTGTGTGTGTATGATTTTGGGGAACAGCTGGAAGTGCGCAGGGTGTGATCCTAGTTCTTTGCTCAGGAATCACTCCTGGTGGTGCTTGGGGTTGAACCAGGGTCAGCTGTGCATAAGGCAAACACCTTGCTTGCTGCACACTCTCCAGCCCAACAGTAGGAGATTTTTAACACACCAGGTTTTTTCTGTTTATTTTTTGGCTACTGTAGACAATGCTCCTGACTCTGCACCCAGGGTTCACTTCTTAATGGCATGGAATTTCAAGTTCCGTTACCGTCAATCAATGCTAACTATGTATAAGGCAGATGCCCTGCCTGCTGTACCTTGCTTGTTTTGGTTTGAAAAAGAGGACACTGAGGTGTATTTGTTTGTTTTGGAGCCTCACCTGGCAGTGCTCAGGGCTTACTCCAGGATGGGATTGGAGGACAATATGGGGTGCTGTGGATTGAACCCAGGTCAGCAATGTGCAAGTCAAGTGTCTTGCCTACTCAACTGTCTTTTGGTCCTCAGTGTACCAGTTTTAATGGTTGGTATAAAACATAGTCAAATATCTTTAGTGAAAGATGTGAGCAACAATATAACAAACAACATAGAACACTTTTCAAAAACTGATAAATACCTTCTTGTGCAGTATCTGTAGAACTTTTACTATTAATTAGTATATAAAATGCAGAGGATTTTATATATCAACCATTCATTGTGTGATCATCATCAATCCAGTTTTTAGTTTTAGGAGTAACTTTTTTATACTAGTGATATGTATGTCACTATTCAATTTCCTGCATTGTATGCTGCCTTGTCTTCATTTTATATCCCTATCTGTTCTACAAATAGTAAAGTAAAAATAAATTCTGCAAAATTTGGGAATCTCAGATACAGTTACTTGATTATATGTTAGAATTCTTTTGTTCAGTTAGTATTTATATCATAATAATTTCTTTTATTCATGCTCTGAAAATGTTAAAAGGTTGTTTACATTTATGAAGTTTAGGAGGGTATTAGGATATCTAAATAAATTTCTCGTTCCATCATAATTACCACTATTGTTTTTCTATGTGAACATTAGTCTCAATTCGGATACTTAAATTATTTTCACTGGAATATTATACTTACAGATTAAAGGCATACTGAAACATAATCTGGGAATTTAAATGTAACCTAAATTTTCAGAGAAGAGCTTAGAGCAGTAGAACAGTGGGTAAAGTGTTTGCTTGGTTTGCTTGCAAGCAGCCAACCTGACTTGGATTCTGGATAACTCATATATCCCCAGCCTGTCCTGCCAGGAAATGATCCCTTAACAAAAGCCAGGAGCAAGCCCTGAGCTCTGCTGGGCATTGCCCCTAAATGAAAACAAAACAACAGAAGAATTTCAGAGAAAGAGATGATAGTTTTGATGTTTTGGGGTTTAAGTTTTGTTCATTATTATGTATTTTGCCCCCAAATCTGTTGGTGGGATATTAGAAAATCTACCACTGTGTTTTTGTTTCCTTTTTGTCTTAGAAAATAGGATTGCTAGGTCATATAGAATCTCAATTTCTAGTTTTGTGAGGAATTCCCTTATTGTTTTCCAAAAAGGCTGAACCATTTGACATTCCCACCAGCAGTGAGAGTCTCTTCTCCCCACATCCGTGCCAGTACTGGTTGTTCTTGTTCTTTTGATGTGTGACAGTCTCTGTGGGCCCACAAATACACTGCAGAAAAGCCATCTGCACTTCTATGTTCATTGCAGAACTATTCACAATAGCCAGAATCTGAGAACAACCCGAGTGCCCAAGAATAGATGACAAGATAAAGAAATTATGGTACATCTAGACAATGGAATGGTACGTAGCCACCAGGAAAAGTGAAGTCATAAAATTTGCTTATAAATGGATGGACATGGAGGGTCCATGCTGAGTGAAATGAGTCAAAAGGAGAGGTATAGACATAGAATAATTACACTTACACTTATACTCATTTGTAAGATATAAAATATGTAGTTATGAGACTAATTACTCATAATGTAGTATGAGACTAACAGTTTTACTGTCCTTAGACAGTAGAAACATGGACCAGGAGGACGGGTCTAAGGTTGGAAGCTTGCCACAAGTTGTGGGCTATTGGAGTGGGTGGGTTGGGTGGGCAGTTAGTCTAGAGAAGGGGCCACTATGACAATGATAGTTGGAAACGATTCATCTGGACAAGAACTGAGTGCTGAAAGCAAGTTAAGGGATATACATGATAACCTTGCAGTACCTTTATTCACTGTCTGTCTGTATCACTGTCTTCCCATTCATCATCTATTTGCTCGAGCAGGCACCAGTAACATCTCCATATGTCCTGTCTCATGCTAGTAGAGCTCAAGGGCATTCTGCTTGCTCCAGGAACATAAAGAGCCTCAAACCATTCCATCAGGTCATGGAGGTCTCTAATTGTTACTGGTATTTGGCATATCAAGTACGACACGGGTAGCTTGCCAGGCTCTGCCCTGTGGGTGGCAAGTGCGACATGGGTAGCTTGCCAGGCTCTGCCCTGTGGGTGGCATACTCTTGTAGTTACCTCTGATCTCCAGCATTTATTGTTGAACCTTTATTGCGAGTACGTTTATTGCGAGCCATAATTCCAAAAAAGGAGAGCAAAAATTCCATTATATATACTAGTCCATTTGTACTGATTTTGTTTACCAATTTATTTTGTTACTTGACTATTTTTTTCCTTTGTTACTCTGTATTACTTTCTAGGTATGGAATAATCTCTTCTATCAGAAATGATAAAATTTGAAGTAGAAACTGAAAATTTTCCTAGAGTTCTTTGATTTTGAACTTTATCTTCTCTGAGGTTGACCTTTTCTCTATGTATTAATTTTTCTTCTGCAGTAAATGTGGGTTGGGTATAGTTTCACCATCTTGCTCCTCACTTTATTCATCCTAGATTCCAGTTATTTTTGTTTTGTGGGGGTGAAGGGACACACTCAGTGATGCTCAGGACTTACTCCTGGCTCTGCACTCAGAAATTGCTTCTGGTGGTTTTTGGAGGGACCCTCTGGGATGCCAGAGATCAAACCCAGGTCAGCCATGTACAAATTTTTTCCCTCTTGTACTTTCTCTGAAGCCCAGATTCTAGTTGTTTCTAACTCCTGAGCATTGCCATGTGTGACCCAAAAAAACAAAAACAGATTCTAGTTGATCTTGAAAACTACCAGTGTTACTTTTTGATGTTACTGTGGTTTTATTCCTTTAAGCAACTTGCTGTTTCTGTCATTTCTCTCCATGATATCAAAGGTAGAAAGGGAAGTAAAAGACTCCTGGAAATGATTTCAGTGTCATCCTATTTACTTTTTTTTTCCCCTATTCTTCTCAGTTTGGAGCCAGATCAAGTTCGGAGTTATCTGGATCCCTAGTTTAAAAGGATATAAACATGGAGCCAAGTCGAGGGCTTCCAAATATGTTTACCTGAATGCAAGCCTTGGTTCAATGCTTTAGGTTTCAAAACGGACTCTCTGAGTATATCTAGCTGCTGAAGTGAGGTAGCCATGGAATCTGATTGCTCATGATGTTGAAAAGCTTCTAAGCTTATTTCCAGAAGATGTCTTGAGTCATTAATTCATTTGAGTTGATCGCATGTACAGAGTGTACAGTTATGAAGAATTACTCACCATTGTCTTTAAACATGTCTTGACTCAAGAGAGAAGGTAGAGCTTTGCTTTAGAGGGAGAGTAAATCCTTCTATTGACTTAAATATAACTTGATATATGTAATATTTTAATACACTAATATATAAATAATCACTGTGAATTATGATCTATTTTTATTTATTTTTTTGCTTTTTGGGTCACACCTGGCGATGCTCAGGGATTACTCCTGACTCTGCACTCAGGAATTACTCCTAGCGGTGCTCGGGGGACCATATAGGATGCCGGGATCAAACCCGGGCCGGCACAGGCCGGCCGCGTGCAAGGCAAACGCCCTACCTGCTGGACTATCGCTCCCCCCCTTCGCTCCGCCCCTATTTTTAATTGAGTTATAGGTGTGCAGTGTTCAGTCACCAGTACCTTAACCAGTGTTACTTTCCTCCACCAATGTCCCCAGTTTCCATCCCGCTCCATAGCCTGCCTCTATGGAAAATCCTTTTATCTTCTTTCATCACCCAATCCTCCTCCAGACTGATCACTTCCCTCCACCATTGTTACAGTGTTCTCTTCCCTGATCTAGCCATCACCCCCTTGCAAGCCTCCTACCTAGGACCAGTTCTTATGCTCTTGTTTCTATTGCCTTTGGGCATTTGTCATCCCTTTACTGTGTTTCTTATATAACACCTTTATGAGTGATTGGTCTGTCTGTCCCTCACCCTCTGACTCATTTCACTTAGCATGAGACTCTTCAGGTCCATCCATGTAAGCAGCAAATTGTATGGCTGTCTTTTCTTACTGCCCAGTTCCACTGTGTATATGTACCCTAGTTACTTTATCCACTCATCTATTCTTGGGCAGTTGTGTTGTTTCCAGATTTGGGCTGTTGCGAACAGTTCTGCAATGAACATAGGCCTCTAACTTCAACACCAGGGAAGAAAATGCAGTAGGGTAAATTTTACAGAAAAGGAAAATAGGACAGTGAATTTACCTAAGCAGTTGTCTCTTTGATGTAGTTTCTTCAGATAATTTTGAAATGACTAATGCATTGTATTAAGACCAGATATTGCATTTTCAGAGAAAGGTGAGGTTCACCCTCCTTATGTCTACTCCTCTTTTAAAAAGCTTTATTTGAGAACTGGTAAATGGATGGCAGAATGAAATTAAAGAGAGCACAGTAGTTGGGTACTTGCTTTGCATACAGGTGATCTGGGTTTGATCCCTGATGCCACCAGGAGTGCTCTATGAGCACAGAGCCAGGAGTAAGCTCTGAGTACTCTGAGGAGTGTGGACTCCTCCCTGTAACCCCCCCCATAAAAACAGAGACTGAAATCAGTGGATGAGCATGTTTATAGAGATGTTAGTAAAGGGCTGCAGGGATAGTACCTCATATCAGGCACTTACCTTGAATATGACCGAACTGGGTTTGATTCCTGGCATCCCAAATGGATCCGAGTCCTGCCAGAACTGCAGAGCCAGGAATAAGCCATAAATATTGCCTGTGTGGTCCCCAAACAAAAACCAAACAACAGATTAAAATGGCAGTAAAGAGTTAAGATATTTTTATATTTTAGTTGTGAAGCTGAGAACTGTATAATTTCTTCACATTTATGCTTTATTAAATTTCTTATTGATGTGTTTAATATTTGTCTTTACTCAGTATTTCACACAGTGCCTGTAAATATAATTTTCCTTTTTAGATTAAAATATAGAAAAAATGAAGGCTTTTTTTCCTGTTCTGCTTTTCTGACTAATAAAAATAATACTTATTAATCATGTACTTTAAGTATATACCCTTGTTTAGTGTCACAATCTGATTATTAATGGAAAATATGCCTAGCAACAAGATTTATTTTTATAGTTTTGTGACATTTTCAAATTTATTTCTATTCAGCAGTAATACATTTTGAATAATTTTATATACAGCTAGGAGACCAGAGTGATGTTATAGTGGTTTAAGAGACTAGTTGTACATGTGGCTATCCACAAATCTCTCTGGCACCACATATACTCCCTTGAGCAGCACCAGGAGTAACCTCTCTAAGCATAGAGCCAGAAGTAAGTGTTCAGCTGAGTGGGCTCACAGCAGACAGTGCAACTAGCTCTGGCCAGAGGCAGATAGTTCAGATAGCATGAACTGGAGTACATGCTCTGCATGCAGAGCCCTGTTTTTGTTCTTGTTTTTTTTTTTTAAAAGAAGTTGGTTCTCATCTCTGGCACTAAATGGTCTGCTGAGCACTACAGGGAATACAGGGAGTATTCTTTAAGCATTGTGGTTATGCTCTACCCCCTTTCCCAAAACCCATGTAGCTTTTCTTTCCTTTCTCCCTGTGTGTTGGAATATTTCTTTGTAAACATTATTTCTAATGATTGCTTGAATTTTTTTTTAACTTTTTGTGTCACACCCAGTGATGCTCAGGGGTTACTCCTGGCTCTGCACTCAGAAATTATTCCTGACAGTGCCTGGAAATGTGTTTTGTAAGCACATTTTTTATGGTCATTTCATTGCCACCCTTGGCTCTTTCAGAAGCCTTTTACATAATAGGTCTTAATGCATATTTGTAGAATATATGACTCATTTAGTTTACACTTTTTATATATAAAGTTCTTCAGAGTGGTTTTGTACATATTAATCTCACTGCATTTCCAATGATTGATGTTATTTCTTGTAAATTGTATTTCTAAAATATGTTGTTGGTTGATGGAATATAGGCAAAGTTACACAATTTCAGATTATTTTCTTCATGGAATAATTTAACTGTGGCTTTGTTTTTTTATATTTTATGTTCCTAATCACTATCACTATCTCCCGTTCATCATCTATTTGCTAGAGCGGGCACCAGTAATATCTCCATATGTCCTGTCTCATGCTAGTATAACTTAAAAGACATCCGCTTGCTCCAGGAACATAAAGAGCCTCAAACCATTATATTAGGTCATGGGAATGACCTAATTTATATTAGGTCATTCCCATATTCCTAATAGATTCTAATAAATCATATAGAGTTGTTTTTCCATCTAGGTGAATATCTTCTTATGCAAGGAATAGTTAGTGATTTTGTGACCAGAATATAGTTCTTTTGTTGTTGGTAGGGAAAGATAACTGTTGAAATTATCAGATTTGATCAAAGCAATGCATGATTTGACCTACTAAGAAAATTCATTCTGTGGGATTGGGGAGACTGAGAAGCAAATAAATGATGAGCAGTGGGAAAAGCAGGTATCTACTACTCTGGAAATTTGCTCTGGGATGGGCAGGGATGTGGCTGAGCTGTGGACCACATTTCTTGGTGAATGTGAGGGTTCAGGAGAGCAGGTATTAAGGGAGGGAGGAGGAGGAGGTGATGGAAGAGAGAGAATGAATGATTAAGGGAAATGAATTTGGGATCAGTCCCTCATATGGTCCTTTCGGTTTTGAAGCTATGGGGGGACCTTGGTTCTTGGACCCAGAAAGGAAAAGAAGTAAGCATAAGAAGGCCCGTAGAAAAATGAATCATATAAAGAGCGATAGATATCTATTTCCTCTGAAGCTAGCTGTGGACAGGACAAGTATCTATTTTCTGTGAAGTTGGCTGTGGAGAATGAGAAGTGCCAGTTGTCTGTGAAAGCGTTTTCTGTGAAGTTAGCTGTGGAGAATGAGAGGCTATCTATTTTCTGTGAAGTTAGCAGTGGGTAACCTGGGATAGGACAGCTGGTGGTGGCCAGGTGGCATTCAGTTTCTAGAAGATTAGTGAAAAGACAGAATGGTAGATTTCAGGACCTGTTGAGATTGAGTTATGGAATAAAGGAGATACAATAATAAAGATAGTTAATACCCTTTTTCATAAAAGACAGAAAAAGGATAGGACACTGGAGAAATCACTTACAGTTGCTCAGTAGGATTCAGTGAGGTAGTTAAGGCTAGGGGAATGCCCTAGAGCGGCTTCACTTGGACTGGATACATTCTACTTGTTCACTGGCCAGTCCAGTTGAGACTTCCCGAGTACTCATTGCTACTGGGACTCAGAATACTTTACTGGATGACTGGTAATTTTTGAAAGTTCAGGTGAGGTGTCTTTTTTTTTTTTTCCTTATTGGTTTATTTTTTTTCTGTGAAAGTGTGTAAAGTAAGACAATAAAGAGATTGCAAATAAATAAGAGTGACTTCTACAGTAAAGTAGTATGGCCTAATCATGAGTGCTTAACTTTTTTTTATTCTTGATTAAAATATCTTTGCTGGCCTTACATATTCAGTGGTGCATAACAATTGATGCATCTGAAATGCAAAGACCACTCTAAACAGAAATAATATTCTTCAAGGGATTTTGTCTTCTATTAGAAATTTGTATATTGGCCCAGTGGATAGTCTCTCCTCTAGCACAATATCTGATAGGAGTAACATTTCTATCAATTCTTTTCTTAAAAAACTGAAAACAGAAGTATCATCTATGTAATTCCTAAAATGCCTAACACGTGGGGAACAATAAAGGAGCAAGAGATGATTGAAAATCAACAGCTCTACGAGTTACAAAGCTTCTCTCTGCGACTCGTTGCTAGTTACTGCTGCTTAACTTAACGTTGGGTTTTCCTTTTTGCTTTCAGGAAAACCTTTAACTTACGCCCTGGGTGTTGCCTGTCCACAGTTTCCTGGTGGCTCACCGCTTCTGCCTGCTCCAGCCTTGCTCCGGCAGCTTCAAGGCTTCTGGGCTTCAGAGCTTGTTGTGAAAGCTTGCTGCTTTGGCCTGCTACCCCTGCTTCAGGTGTCAAAAGCTTTTAATTAGCTTGCTTCGTCTAATTACTATAACTAGGCCCTATATGTCTGCATAACCTAGTTCTAAGGACTGAAAATATTATTTTTAGCCATTCATTCTTCCTTAGAAATTCTTGCCTCTCCTGGGGTTCAAGGGAGAGCATAAAAAAAGAACTGGAAAGCCACTGAACCATTCCCTTTTGAGAGCCTCTGCATTGCTGGGCTAGTCTTCAGTCTGTAGGGATACATTGTATTTTTATAGCCAGTTTCTGTTCTGATTGGAAGATGCCTGTGTTTTGCCAGTTTTCCTGTGTTTTACTAGTTTTAAAAAATATTTTGACTATTGCTGCTGTATATATAGTAAGTACATCTCCACAGAGAGAGGATACCTCTAGCCATTTAGTAAACTGCAGGTAATGGTTTTATTCCGCTTGTTAAATAAACAGTATTTTTTCTATTTTATATATTTTAACACAGTTGGAATGGTAACTGAATAATTTATAAAATTTAATATGGTTTCTACACATATAGACAGTGATCACTGTGTCAGTAGGTATTTAGATTATGGAAACGATGAATAGGAAAGCTCTTGAGAATTATATAATGCTTATAGTAGTAGGGAACACCAACTGTAATAATGTGGTGAAGACTTAGGCGCCTGCTTTAGAGTGATATGTGATTAAGATAATATATGCAATGTGAGCTTAGCCTGGTGCCAGGCACCAGAGTAAGCTTTCTATAAATAAGAATTATTTGGTTATTTTGTATGTTAATAAAAATGATAGGCAGTTATACAAGGGTGATAGAAAGGAAGAGAAGAAATAATGGCTAATAGTAACAAATAAAGATATTAAAGACTAAGTTTTTATGGAGACTTGTATTTTTGCTGTTGTTTTGGGGCCATGCAAATTAAGATAGTAAAGACTAAGTTGTGAAGTAGAGACCTATTATTATTATTATTATTATTATTATTATTATTTTGAGCCATACAGCAGTGCTCCTGTTGCTTTCTGGCACCTTATGGAGCTCACAATCTTACCTGAATTTCCTGTTTGCAAAACATGAACTGTAGCCTTTTGGGCTGTCTCTCCAGCTACCTAGTCAAGAAATTTGAAACTACATAAATGGTTGTTGGAGAGATAGTAGCACAGTGGGTAGGACACTTGCTTTGTATGCAGCTGATCTGGGTTCAATCCTGGCACTGCATATTTTCCCCTGGGTCCTGCCAGGAGTGAGCCCTGAACACATAGGCAGGAATAAGTCTTGAGAATAGATGGGCGTGGCTCCAAAAAAACAAAACCCACAAAGCTAATGTGAATTTGGGTTTGGGGCCACATCCAGTGGTGTTCAGAGTCTGTTGCTGGCTCTGTGCTCATGAGTTACTTGGCTGTGCTCAGGGGACCATATGAGGTGGTGAGACAGAATCAGAGTTGGTTACTTGCGAGGCAAGTACCTTATCTCCTATATTATCTTTCCGGCCCATGAAACCATATTTATTGTTAGAGAGTAATCAGAGGTAGAATGATGTGAGCTGTATCTTCAAATACATAACTATATATTTTATCATGATTTCTTATTTTTGTATTTTATGATCAGCATGGTGGTATTGGTACCTTATAACTTTCTGAGTATATATACATAGATTGTAAATCATTTGTGGAATAAATATTCCACAAATATTTATTTATTAGCTATTGATTCCCAAGCACTAGGCACATGAGGTAAATTGTACCTGTTATCATACAGCTTATATTCTAGTAAGTGAGGAAAACTGTGAGCAAAATGTTTCTTTTTTTTGGGGGGGTGTCACACCCAGCGATGCTCAGGGGTTACTCCTGGCTCTATGCTCAGGAATTACTCCTGGCTCTGCCTGGGGGACCATATGGGATGCCAGGGATTGAACCCAGGACGGCCACATGCAAGGCAAACACCCTACCTGCTGGACTATCGCTCCAGCCCCACAAATGTTTAAGTAGAATGTAATGTTAGTGAAATAATAGCAAGAACTAAGGGAGAGGGAAGCAAATAAATGAAATATAGTTAGGTAGGGGAAATTGACTTTTCAGTGAGGAAGTGAGTGTTGGCCCACATTTTGATTATGTGGGTAGAATATTTGGCACCTTTTGGAGTGGCCCTGGCTTGGAAATGAACAAGAGACCAATAATGTCTGCAAAAAGAATTATCTAGGAAGAGAGTAGTGTGAGTTTCAGGAGTTTGGAGAACTGGAATATGTTGATCTTATAAGTCATAGAGGGGATTTTGTTGTCTGCTTGAATGAAGATCTTTTCGAAGTTGCTTGTTTTTGCCTGAGCTACATATAAGCAGGATCACTGTGACCACTGTTTTCCGAATATGGACAAAGCTAGAGAGCCTGAAAAGGACAGTCTAGCTAAGATAACTTGGAATGGAATGGACTAGAGTAGGATGATGAATTCTGGCTACATTAGAGACAGATTTATAGAACTACACCACAAGTCTTTTTTGGATATTAGCATTTTCTTTAATGTAATATCGTAAGTTGCATGTTATAAATATTACTACTTAAATTGTGTTTAAGAATTTACAGGGTTAGGGGCCAGAGAGATAGTACAGCAGGTGAGTGCTTGCCTTGTACATGGCCAATCTGGGCTTGATCCCTGGGATCCCATATGGTCCCCAAGCATTGCAGGAGTGATTCCTGAGTGCAGAGCCAGGATTAACCCTGGCTCTGAGCATTGCTGGGTGTGACCCCAAAAGTCCCCATCTAAAGCAAAGAACTTACAGGTTTATATTTGTTATATACTTATTTCTGTAATTTTTCTGACATAAATTAGTGTTTTAAAGATATATCTTTGTTGTATTAAATTTTTAATATTCTATACTTTGCATTTTGATAAAATTAAATAAGAAAGGACCTTTTAAAAAGTGTTAAATATGGGACTACATGAAAGTAAAGAGCTCCTTCACCTCAAAAGAAGCAGTGACCAAAATACAAAGACAGTCCACAGAATGGGAAAGAATATTCACCCAGTACTCATCTGATAAGAGGTTAATATCCAGGATATATCAGGCACTGGTAGAACTTTACAAGAAGAAAACAGCCAACCCCATCAAAAAATGGGGAGAATAAATGAACAGAAACTTCGACAAGGAAGAAATACGAATGGCCAAAAGACATATGAAAAAATGCTCATCATCATTAATCATCAGAGAGATGCAAATCAAAACAATAATGAGTCGTCTCACACCACAGAGACTGGCACATATCCAAAAGAGCAAGAACAACAAGTATTGGCATGGATGCGAGGAAAAGGGGGGACCCTCATCCATTGTTGGTGGGAATGTCACCTGGTACAGCCTTTTTGGAAAACAACATGGACATTCCTCCAAACACTAGAAATTGAGCTCCCATTTGACCCAGCCATACCACTCCTGAGATTATACCTTGGGAAGCCAAAAACACACAACAGAAACACCATCTGCACTTTCATTTTCATAGCAGCACTGTTCACAATAGCCAGAATCTGGAAACAACCAGAGCGCCCGAGAACTGATGACTGGATAAAAGTAACTTTGGTACATCTACACAATGGAATACTATGCAGCTGTTAGAAAAAATAAAGTTATGAAATTTGCCTTTAAGTGGATGGACACAGAGAGGATCATATAGAGTGAAATTAGTCAGACGGTAAAATATATAGAATGACTGCATTTATTTGCATGACATAAGTATATATACATGTATATATATGTATATATATTATAATACCAATATCCAAGGTCAGGCAAAACATGGATCAGGAGGTCTTGTCAAGGCTGGAATCTACCACAAGTGTATGTGAGTCAGAGGTTAGGTAAGACAGAGAAGGGAGCAGTGTGCTAAAAATTATCAAAAGTGATAATACCAGCCTAAAACTGAGCATTGAATATAAGCAAAAAGTTACACATGATAACCTCTAAATGTATGTATCGCAATCCACAATGTGTAAGTGAACAAGGGCTCACCGTAGTGTAGTGGTTATCACGTTCACCTAACACAATGTGTAAGTGAAGGAAGAGAGAAAGAGAGAGAAAGAGAAGAGATAAAGAACCTGCCATAGAGGCAGGCTAGGGCAGAGGGGAGGAAATTGGGGACATTGGTGGTAGGAAATGGGCACTGATGGAGGGATGGGTGCTGGAACACTGTATGACTGAAACCCAAACATGAACATCTTTGTAATTGTATATCTCATGGTGGTATAATAAAATATTTAATAAAATAAAAAGTGTTAAAGGAGTAGAAGAAGATCTATTGATTTCATTGTCTCATCTATTACATCTATTACTTACTATTTTTTCTTTTGTTCATATTACAGTGTTCTCATGGCTATCTGTGCTAGGAGTTGCTCCTGGTGATGCACAAATTGAATTCAGGGGTTGCTTTTGGGGGGTGCCAAGGATTGAACCTGGCCACTTAATATTACATTTTTTTTGTGGGGGAAGGAATGCACACTGGTGAGTTCAGGACTTATTTCTGGCTCTAAACTCAGAAATCACTATTGGTGGTTCTCTGGGGATCATATGACGTGCCTTGGATCGTACCTGGGTCAGCCACATGTAGGCCAAGTACCTTTCTTGATATATTATCTCTCTCTGCCCTGCCACTTTATATTCATATACACCATCATCAGTTTGATAGTTCAAGATTTTCTCAGACTGGCATTTTTAATTTCACTTCAACATGTTTCTAGAAAAGTGTGTAGGCAGCTCATGAATTCTTCTAAGTTGAGTTCACAAATGTTTTTCATTCTTTCGTTGCAAATTTGTCTTAATTGCTCCAAAGATTTGTACAGTGTTTTATGTTGGAGATGAGGTGTGATTAATTCATACTATCCCATTTCCATGTTTTACAGTTTTAATTCATTTTTTCATGTTTCAAAGTCTTTTTCTCTTTAGAATAGAAAATGTAGAAAAGTGAATTCTAATGCTTAGAATTACCTGATTGTGTGATATTTTTGTGCTTATCTTTATCTACTTATGGATTTTAGAAATTTAGAGGAATATAGAAAATCAGTGTGTAAACTTAAAAAACTTATTTTGAGGGGGCCGAGCTATAACCCAGCGGGTAGGGGCGTTTGCCTTGCACGCAGCCGGCCCATGCCGGGCGCTGGTTCGATCTCCGGCATCCCATATGGTCCCCCGAGCACCGCCAGGGAGTAATTCCTGAGTGCAGAGCCAGGAGTAGCCCCTTGAGCATTGCCGGTGTGACCCCAAAAAGCAGTAATAATAATAATAAAAAAATAAAAAAAACTTATTTTGAGTAGATATGGCAAACTTTTCCTTATTAAATTAGCAAGTTTTAAAAATATGAATAATTTTTATGAGACATTCTATTTATTTTTAAAATAAAGACAGTGATATACTGATTTTTAAAATATTTTATTATACCACTGTTAGATATACAATTACAAGATGTTCATGTTTGAATGTTGGTTCTACAGTGTTCCAACACCCATCCCTCCACCCCTGCCCATCTCCCTTCACCAGTGTCCCCACCTCCCTCCCCCCTCCCCCAGCCTGCCTCCATGGCAGGTTCTCTCTCTCTCTCTCTCTCTCTCTCTCTCTCTCTCTCTCTCTCTCTCTCCTCTCCTTGCTTCCCCTTTCTTACATTGTAGATTGTAATATAGTCTAGAACATGATTCGTTCCACTAGTTTGATGTACCGGGTCTGGACCCCAAAAATGGTAGCTATTATTGTGAACAAGTCTCATCCGGCTGCTTCCGAGGTCCTACAGAGGTGATGGGCCCACTCCCAAAACCCATCTTGTCTCCTGGGAGCCTCACGGACATCTGAGCTATGGGAGAGCCAGTTGGCACCTCTCCCCTGTGCTTCTGAGTCTCTGCATCACGGCCGAGAGCCCTGAGGCAGTTCGTGGGCAGGGCCACCAGGCCTCTAGGATGGGTCAGAGAGGGGAAGGGGTACCCCAGCTCCATCTCCAGGTACGCCCCGTGACCTCCACCTCCGACAGCCGCCTACCTGGGCTCGAACTCAGCTGCTCTGGGCTGGTATTGAGATCAGTGTCTCTCTTGCGTGGGTTCTGATGAGCTGTGGGGTCCAGACCATGATAATGGCGGCTATTATGGTGAGCAAGTCTCATCTGGCTGCTTCCGAGCCCCTACTGAAGTGATGGGCCCACTCCCAAAACCCATCTTGCCTCCTGGGAGCCTCATGGTCAGCTGAGCTAGGGGAGAGCTGGATGGCAGCTCTCCCCCGTGTGTCTGAGTCTCTCATCTTTCTCTCAATTTCTGTTTCTGTCTCTGTATTTCTCTCTTCTCCTACACCTTGTGACTTGCCCTATGGTTTATGATGCAATTATCTATATGTATATTCAGTAGTGAGTTCTAGTGTGACATTATAGTTCCTCATTCCTCATCAAACTCCCCAGTTTGTTACAACCACAATGATATGGTGTACACATGTGAAAGATCCTGGGAAGGACCTGGTCCTAGCCTACTTTGTTATCTAAGCCTCATGTGCGGCTGTGCACTGTCAGAGCTGTGCGTCTGGTCTGCCCCCTTGTCTGGTTCATCTGGCAGCAGAGGCTGGGAGCCTGTAGCCACGCCCTCCGGCATGGAGAGGGAGGAGCCCAAATCCCTGCTCCAATTCCGGCCAGTGTGGCTTTCTCCCAGGACTGCTTTACCCTAGGAGCTACATTGGTCTCCGTCCGGGACTAGCCAATTTCTCAGAGACTCCATGGGCTGCTCCACGTGGGCCGGGCAGTGCAGCTGTGCTTTTGGTCTGTCCCTTGTCCAGTACATCTCTATTGTTACTGTGTTTGGCATATCAAATACACCATGGATACCTTGCCAGGCTCTGCCATGGCTCTGCATTCATCCCAGAGGCCCAGTCTTTTTCTTTGTCAGACTATCCACCATCCAGGGCCCACAGGGCAGAGCCCTGGGGGGTGTAGACAAGGCTTTCTCCTGTCTGCCACCTGCCAACGTAGCTGGGCACCACAGCCACACCTGCAACACCTCGAGGGGCAGGTGGCCCCATTCTATTTATTTTGCATTAATCTTTCAGAATGTTTCCAGTATTTGCTATAAGAAAACCTTACTATAGTAAATACTGTAGCTTAGCTTTTAATTGGGTTGAGCTCTTTCTAGATACATAGTTTTTAATTTTATTATACCACTGTGAGATACACAATTACAAAGTTTTTATTGATTAGGTCTCAGCCACACAGTCTTCTAGTACACTGGGATATTGGAAGGATATATAATATCCTTCCAATATTCCCATATTCCCTCCCTTTCCCCCCAACCTGCTTTTATGGTAGCATTTCTCTTCTCCTATTTCTCTTTCTCTCTTTCTCCCTTCTCTTACAAATTGTGACTTGAAATACATACTTTTAGGGGTTATCTATATATTTTTGTCCTAAGTATAAGGAATAGTTGAAGAGCTCAGTTTCTTATGAAAGGAATTCACCTGTAGTTAATGTTGGAGCATATAACAGTTAAGAGGTTTGACTATAATATGCTTAGTGTAATGCTTAAAATGTAAAGTTGCTTTGGGGGCCGAGCAATAGTCCAGCCGGTAGGGCGTTTGCTTGCACACGGCCGACCCGGGTTCCATCCCCGGCATCCCATATGGTCCCTGAGCACTGCCAGGAGTAATTCCTGAGTCCAGAGCCAGGAATAACCCCTGAGCATTGCCAGGTGTGACCCAAAAAGCAAAAAAAAAAAAATGCAAAAAAATGTAAAGTTGCTTAATGCTTATCAAATACAAATTGTCAGATCTTATTATAGGTACTTAATACTTATGTTATTTTTATCTTTACTATAATTTAAAGGGTAATTACTATATTAACTTGTTATGTTGATACAAAAAAGTGAGGATTTTGAAAGAGTATTTGCCCAGGTTTACACAGCTAATGAGACAAAGTGCAAATGCAAGTAATCTACTACCATTCCACCAGCACAATCAAACTCTTAGTGATAGTGTTTCGTTGTTCAATAAATGCTAGTTTAGGGGCCAGAGCGATAGCCCAGCAGGCGGGTAGGGCATTTGCCTTGCACGCGGCTGGCCTGTGCCGGCCTGGATTCGATCCCGGCATCCCATATGGTCCCCCCGAGTACCACCAGGGAGTAATTCCTGAGTGCAGAGCCAGGAGTAGCCCCTAAGCATTGCTGGGTGTGACGCAAAATAAATAAATAAATAAATAAATGCTAGTTTATTTCTACCTGATAGCTTATAAATTCCAATTATGGTTTTATTTGTTTTTGGAATTTAGATAATGTAGTGCATATACCTATTTTCTGTAGCATTCCTGTTGGGATTTGGACAAACATTCCATTGCAGACACATTTAATAAACATATTAAAAATATTCTTCCCAAAATGAGAATTAGCTTAATGTTAAAAAAAAAAGTGTTGCAAACAGAGATTTGTAAGCCTTTCGGTTTTTGGAATGGCACGTAAGGGTTGTGTATTTTTTTAGGTGAGCATGTAGAAGATACTCACTGCGTGTTGGTGGATACTCCCTGTTACTACTTTCTCTGCTTCTGCTTTACCTATTGTTGCTTTCTCTGTTACTTTCCCATGGATTGATTCTCTTCTACTACTGCTGAGTTGTAGTATCTCCGTTGGTGTTAATCATAATTAGATAGTTCTGTACTCACGTATAGAAAATTGGTGACTCATTAGTCATAGGAATTCTCCCATATCTTAACCAGAGGAGAGATTAGTCAAGTGCTAGTCTTTTCATCTATTCTTCCTTAAAGAATGATAATTCTTTAATTGTCCTGAGTGATAATCTTTCATGTCTCTTACCTCTCAGTTGTTGGAATGCCTGACATTTTTATTTCTTTTTGCCCATCAGTAGTCCCAATTGTGTAACATATAAGTAATTTGAATCTGCAGAATAGCTATACTTGCATTTTCAGCTTTTTAGTTTTTTTTACCACACCTGGCAGTGCTTAGGGCTTACTCTTGGTTCTGTGCTCAGGAATCACTCCTGGTGGGCTTGTGGATACCAGGAATCAAACCCGGGGTGACCACATGCAAGGCAACCCTTCTTGTTATATTATTGCTTCGATCCCTATTTTTAGCTTTATAGAAATTTGAGTGGCATAGGACATTGTGTAAGTTTAAAATATTTAAAGTGATGCTTTGATTTTTATATGATTATCTTGCAAAATGATTACCACAATGAGGTTAACACCTCCATTACATCACGTAATTGCCATTAATTTTTATTTTTGGTTGTGGTAAAAACATTTAAGACTCTTAAGTAATCTTAGTACACATAGTACTGTATTGCTACTGTAGTTACAATGTTGTTCATTAGATCCCAGAACTTACTCATCTTGTAACTGGACAATTGTTTCCTTTCAAACTAGGGCTCCTTGTTTCCCCCATTCTCTTGGTTTTGGAATCCGCCATTCTACTCTTACGTTTCAGTGAGTTCAGCTTTTTTTAGATATAACATTTGAGGTCATAGTATTTACATTTGACTCATTTCATTTAATATAATTTCCTCCAATTTCTTCCTTGTTGTATATCTGTATCTCTATATCTCTATGTCTCTATATATTTATAGTGTCGCATGCCTTTTCCACTTGGACTCTCCGTCAGAACTCCACCCAGAGACCGCCCATCACAGCCGGTCCCGCCCCACCCTGCCGCTTTTTCCTCAATCCGGCTCAGATATGCTGGTCCAGGACTCACATGGGGCGAGCTGTTCCTGTCTCCTGTGCAAGCCGCTCAGAGGCGGTCGGGAGGCGGCGGGTTCTGCCTGGTCCACCACGGCAGAGCCTCACAACAAGCCAGCCACCGCTCCTCACCACGGGCCCGCCATTTTCCACTTGACTTCCTCGTCAGAATTCCCCAGCAGACAGCATCGCCGGCGCGCGCCGGTCATCATAAATGCTTTATTTGGAGGTGTTTAAAAGAGTTTGCCTCCCGCTCGAAGCCTGGCAAGCTCGGTGTTTGATTGCCAATTCCAGTAATTATTAGGTCTCCGCTTATAAGGTTTAAGGCTCTTTATGTTCCTGTAGCCGATGCCCTGGCTCTCTGCTGAGAGGACATATGGAGATATTCTGGTGCGCTCTGTGATGATGGGAAGACGTGGATCGTGATCATCAGATTATTTATTTGTATTTAAGCATAAAACTACTAGAACAATTCAACTTAGACATTTCTCTAGATATGATTTGCATAAAGTGATGGTGAGGGGCTTCCATTTTCCACATCCGGACTTCCCCCTCATCAGAACTCCACCCAGCAGACCAGCCTATCATAGCCCGGCTCGTGCGACTGCAAGTGGCCACACGGTTCATCAATAAATGCTGGATTTTGAGATGACTACAAGAGTATGCTACCCGCACTGCAGAGCCTGGCAAGCTACCCGTGTCGTATTTGATATGCCAAATACCAGTAACAATTACAGACCTCATTCCCATGACCTGATGGAATGGTTTGAGGCTTTTTATGTTCCTGGAGCAAGCAGGTGCCCTTGGGCTCTACTTGCATGAGACAGGTCATATGGAGATGTTAGTGGTGTCCGCTCAAGCAAATCGATGATGAACGGGAAGACAGTGATACAGTGATGGTGTTTGAAATTTTCCTCTTCCTTCTCATCACTTTAATAGATGAAACACTACAATGCTTATCATTATAACCATTTATCATAGTTCTAAGAAATGGTCTAGTTATTTAATGCTATATTATACACTGATTTTATTTTAAAAATTTTTTTTAATTAAATATTTTATTATGCCACCGTGAAATATACAATTACAACTTTGTTCATGTTTGGAGGTTTCGGTCACATAGTGTTCCAGCACCCGCCCTCCACCAGTGCCCATATTCCACCACCAATGTCCCCAATTCCCTCCCCCTCCCCTAGCCTGCCTAAATGGCAGGTTCTTTATCTCTTTTCTTTCTCTCTCTCTCTCCCTTCCTTCTCCTACACATTGTGGGTTGCACTACATACCTTGGAAGCCATCATGTGCTTTTTTTTTGCCTGTATTTAATGTTCAGTTCTATGTTGGTACCAGCCCTTTCGACATTTATTCACCCATGTTCCCTTCTCTGTCTTACCTAACCTCTGACTCCCTCACGTTTACGGTAATTTCCACTTTTGAACACTGATTTTAATTATATGGTAATACTGTTGTTATTGCAGTTCGGTAGAAATGTAAATTCATTAATTATCATTGATATGTACATTAATGGTTTTTTTAGGGGGTGGTGGTGTTCAGGAGTTATTCCTGACTCTGTACTCAGGAATTACTCTGGTAGTGCTTGGGGAACCATATGGGATGCATAGGATTGAACCCAGGTAGGTTGTGTGCAAAGCAATTGTTCTAATCACTGTATCATTGTTCTGGTCCTTTTTTTTTAAAAATTGACACTTACTATCCTTGTATATGTCCATTGGAACTGTTTGAAGATAGTGCTTTATGTTCTTTCCTCCCTCCCTCCCTCTTTCTCTATCTCTTTTCTCTCTCTCTCTCTCTCTTTTCTCTCTCTCTCTCTCTTTTCTCTCTCCTCTCTGCACTAAGGTAGTATTTGTTTTCACTTACCTGGACCTTCCATAACTGAAAACATCTTCATTGAACCTTTGTAGTTAATCTCTGTCTTTTGTATCTCCAGTGAGCTGAAAGAGCATCAGTGAAGCAGAGAAGTAGGAACATAAAATGTAATTAATTTATTGAGGGTGACAGTAGATCTTTTTGTATTTGATAATTTTGGATTCGTAATTAAAATACAAAATATGGAAATATCTATACTCTTTCGTTGGAAAGAAATACGTAAATATGTAAAGCCTATAATTTATAGAGCTATTAGTCTTAATTGGTCTTCAGGAGTGTGTGTGTGTGTGTGTGTGTGTGTGTGTGTGTGTGTGTATTTGGGAATATGCTAATGTGCTATACTGTGTAAGTCTGTGGTTATAAAAGTAACATCATTTTAAATTTATATTGTTTAATCTCCTGAAACATTTCATTTTGGCAGCTCTCATTCCTTGTAGCATTTAATAAGTTCCAGTTGTTTCAGGTTGCAATTTTGCTCCCTTTCTTAATAATAGATATGAAGTTTAAATTCTGGAACAGAAAACTTGAATGGAGGATATGATATTAATTACCAGTTGGTCCAGGTTAAACATACAATTATTTGTTGGGTAAATGTTCACTAATACAATTTTTTTTACTGACAATGTTATTTGATTTAGGATTTTAGAACTCAAACTGAGTGGAAGTAATTGATAATTTTTGCATTTTTTTTTACAGAGAGAAAAAGGAAAATGGATGATTGAAAAAAAGTTATTTGAGTTTTAAAATTTGTGTTTCTTTTTCTAGGTTGCCGTAGTGAAATTGAAAAATGCAGAGAAGGTATTTGCCATGAAAATATTGAATAAATGGGAAATGCTGAAAAGAGCTGAGGTGAGATTTTAATTATTGAATATTAAAATAGTTTGTAAATGTTTTTAATGAAATAAAATTGTAGGGAACTAATAGAGTTTTTAATATTATTTGGTAGATGTTCTCTTTAAGCCCTTTTTTTCTTTGAACACGCACCTCACTTACTTATGTCTATGTTTCTTTACTTGCATGCAATTTTCATTCTGAATCCCATATTCTCTCATGAGCACATATTTCCTTTCTCTCCTCTCACATCTAAGCAAGTTTCATTCAATGAAAGTTCTCTTGTTATACTAAAAACATATGTATGTGTGTATATTTATTTATATATATTCTTCGGTAAACATTATTTGGTAATATATCTATAGGAATTCTTTTTAAAGTACTGTGAAATAATCAGTTCACTGTAGTGATAAAATTATGATAAAAGTCAAATCAGTTTGAGATTCTAAATTAATACTAGCCGAAAACCAAATGGAAACCCATGTAGTACGGAGCTTATTCATTTCTTATAAGGGGGCTAGTGAAATAGATCTAGGGACTGAATGTATGCTTTATATTCAGGAGGCCTGACATCACTTTGGCACTGCATGGTCTCCTAAGCATCACCAGTATACACCCCAAGCACAGAGCCAGCAGTAGCTATAGAGCGCTGTGGGATGTGCCCCACAAACAAAACAAAACAAAAAAGAGATTGACTTAATGCAGTGCTAAAATTACCTCACTTGGGCAGCTGAATATATAGTAGAGCCATTAAGGTTCTTGCCTTCTATGCAGCTGATCCTGATTTTGTCTCTGGAACTTTATATGGTCCCCAAGTACTGCCAAGAGTGATCTCTGATCAGGCACACAGCCAGGAGTAGCCCCTGAACATCACTGGATTTGTCAAGCTTTCTTCTTTTGCCTCCTGCCCAAATCTACCTTGGTATGCTGTAGTCAGAACTGACATTATGCATAAATTTGGGGGAGCGTTCTAGAAGTCCCCTGGTGTGTTAGATCACAGTGATGGAAGTTGAGTCTTTATTACCAGAAATAATTACTGTGCTATAATATTCTTTTTTAAAAAAGTGCCTTGAGGACCAGAGGGGTAGGGAACTTGCCTTAAAATGCTGCCAACTCTATTGAATCCTGGATACCACATGGTCCCTGAGTACCACTAGGGTTCATGGCACTGGGAGTGACCCAACACCCTCCTCTCCCCCTACCCACACAGGTGACTTCTTTTCTGTTATCCTGGCATATGTTCCAGTACTCAGTTCTTTGAATAAATTTAGTTTTGCCTTCATAGCTTTACTCTCACTAGTTGAAATTTTCCAGGTACTTAATATGGAGATTAAGTTTAATGTGTGATTTAATATTTGGAAGTTTAATATTTTGAAGTGCTTTTGATTTATCAGGGAGAACTTCAGCTATCTCAAAACTTCACTTGATCCAACAGGGAGTAATGGAGCATAAGTCTTTCATATTCCTTAGACGTCTGCCTTGATCAGTCAGTTGGCTACATCTAGAAGGATGTGACCTGGTGCTGGTGGGCTTTTGGTGGCGGAGACAGACACTGAGGGGCTGACAATAGTGCCAAAGAGCTGGAGCAACGGATCTGTTGAGAAAGATTAAATAATTATCTCCTAATTATTTCACAGAAACCTAATTGTACTCAGTTTAGTGTTTGGCGTTAGAACTTAAAAAAAAATTTAAACTTATGGCTATGTTTTCATAAATTTTGAAGAAAATTATGAAAAGGATTAGCTTTCGTCATTATGGGCAAGTGCCAGAATAGAAGATAAGACAAAGAATAATAAAAAATTAGATGTTATTTTGTTGAATTCACTGCATTAATAGAATCTGTTTCTGCACCAAGAGGGAATAGGTATACTTTCCCCCTATTCTTCCCCTTAAGGTTAAAGACTTTGAGCATCACTTATAAACAAGCGTAAGCTAGACTCTGTATAGTAGGGAGAAGAGACAGGTCAGTTAGGTATCAGATCTGCCAAATCACACCAATTCTGGGGAGTCAGTATTTCTCTGATATGATACAAAGAAAAATGAAGAACATGTACTTCATGAAGATAGAAAATTTACACTTTATGGGCCACCTGCCCCTTGAGGTGTTGCAGGTGTGGCCGTGGTGCCCGGCTGCGTTGGCAGGTGGCAGACAGGAGACAGGCTTGTCTACACCCCCCCAGGGCTCTCCTCTGTGGGCCCTAGATGGCTGATGGTCTGACATAGGAAAGACTGGACCCCCTGGGATGAACCCAGAGCCATGGCAGAGCCTGGCAAGCTACCCGTGGTGTATTCGATATGCCCAGAAGCGGTAACAATAGAGATGAACTGGAAAAAGGACAGACCAGAAGCACAGCTGCGCTGCCCGGCCCACGTGGAGCAGCCCATGGAGTCTCTGAGGAATCTGCTAGTCCCAGGCCAAGACCAACGTAGCTCCCAGGGTAAAAACAGTCATGTGGGGGAAGCCACACTGGCGGAATTGGAGTAGGGATTAGGGCTCCTCCCTCTCCATGCCAGTGGGCATGGCTACAGGTTCGCAGCCTCTGCAAACAGATGAACCAGATAAGGGGCAAACCAGATGCACAGCTGTGACAGTGCAGCCGCTTAAGAGGCTTAGATAACAAAGTAGGCTAGGACCAGGTCCTTCCCAGGATCTTTCACATGTGTACACCATAATGATCACTGTAGTTGTAACTGGGGAGGTTGATGGGGAATGAGGAATTATAATGTCACACTAGAACTCACTACTGAATATACACATAGATAATTGCATTATAAACCATAAAGCAAGTCACAAGGTGTAGGAGAAGAGAGAGAGAAATACAGAGACAGAAATAGAAATAGAGAGAAAGATGAGAGACTCAGACACATGGGGGAGAGCTGCCATCTGGCTCTCACCTAGCAGAGCTGACCATGAGGCTCCTAGGAGGCAAGATGGGTTTTGGGAGTGGGCCCATCACTTCAGTAGGGTCTCGGAAGCAGCCAACTGAAACTTGCTCACCATAATAGCCGCCATTATCATGGTTTGGACCCCACAGCTCATCAGAACCCACACAAGAGAGACACTGATCTCAAGACCAGTCCAGAGCAGCTGAGTTCGAGCCCAGGTAGGTGGCTTCTGGAGGCGGAAGTCACAGGGCGTCCAGGAGATGGATCTGGGGTCCCCATTCCCCTCTCTGACCAGTCTCAGAGGCCTAGTGGCCCCACCCACGAACTGCCTCGGGGCTCTCGGCCATGATGTAGAAACTTAGATGCACGGGGGAGAGCTGCCACCCGGCTCTCCCCTAGCTTAGCTGACCATGAGGCTCCCAGAAGGCAAGATGGGTTTTGGGAGTGGGCCCATCACCTCTGTAGGACCTTGGAAGCAGCCGGATGAGACTTGTTCACCATAATAGCCACCATTTTCGTGGTCCGAACCTGGTACATCAAACTAGTGGAACCATTCATGTTCTAGAATATATTACAATCTACAATGTGTAAGAAAGGGACGCAAGAACGAGAGAGAGTGAGTGAGAGAGAAGATAAAGAAGATAAAGAACCCGCCATGGAGGCAGGCTGGGGGAGGGAGGTGGGAACATTAGTGATGAGAGATGGGCAGGGGTGGAGGAATGGGTGTTGGAACACTGTAGAACCAAAATTCAAACACGAACACCTTGTAATTGTATATCTAACGGTGGTGTAATAAAATATTTTTAAAAAATAAAAAAAAGAAAATTTACACTTTATAAAATACTAGCAATTAAAATTGAGCAAAGTTTAAGAATTATAGTACCATAACTTAGTATTAGGTAATAATATCAGGTTGTGCAGTATTTGAGGGAGTTTCATTAAACTATTTGGAAATTCTCTTTTTTTTTTTTAGGGAATAATTCTTTAAATCATTTTGTAAAAAAAGACAATAGGTCAAAATCCTTTGAAATTGTGGAATTGAACATTCAGAAAGGAAAAAAATCATTGGCAATACCTTTGAAGTCAGTATTGTATTTTGCCTATTTTTTTGGAGTATTTTATGTATTTGGATTTGAGTGTACAACCCGCTTTTGTGTTAAATCATATCTGGTGTGAAGTGGTGGTCCGGTTTTATTTTTATGTATTTGGCTAATCATTTCCCCTAACTCAACTTGAAGAGACGTTTCTATTACTATCTTGGTTCCTTTGTCATAATTTTTGTTTATCTTAGGGTTTCTTTCTGGGTTCTTGGTTTTATTCCATTGTCTGAGAGTCTGCTATTATTCTGGTGACTTACTCTTTTGATTAGTATAGCTCTATAGTTGAGTTTAAAGCCATAATCATAATCCTTCCTATCTCTTTCTAATTATTGCCTGGTTTATTCAGGGAATTTTATAGGGCAGACAAATTTTAGCAGTAATTGTCATAGGAATTTTCTTCGTCTAAGACTAGACTTAGACTATAAGTCTGTATAGTGCTTTGGGGGTAGGACTGGTTAATGTCATTGTAATGTTGTTAATGCTTCCAATGCTAAATATAGAATATTTTTCTGTTTGTGTTTTTCTACTTTATTTAATAATGACTTATATTTTCAGTAAATAAATCTTTTCTTCTTTTAAGTTTATTCCTAGATACTTTAGGCACAGTTATAAATGGGATTTAAAATTATTGAAATTATTTTATCTTTCACGTAGTTGATTTTTTTTTGCATACAAATGCAACAGATTTTTCTTTTGTGCTTTTTTTTTGGTGGGGGGAGGGAGGAACACACCTGGTTAACTTAGGTAGTGTATACTTAATTGATTTCTTATTTCAAGCAGTATTTTGGCTATATCATGCCTTTCCTTTCTGACTTATAGGGCTTCATTTGATAGATGTCTTGTGAACTTTATGGGGATTCTTTTATATGTAAGTTCTTGCTTTTTTTCTTTATTCTTTTAGGATTTTACCTTTTACGTTGTCGTGGTGTTCTGAGTGTATTTTGTTTCAAAGTTTTGCGGGGTTTCTTGTGGGGGAAGGTCACACCCAGCAGGGTTCAGGACTTACTCCTGGCTTTGGGTTCAGGAATCACGACTGGGCTAGGGGACTATAAAGAATGTCAGGGTTTGAATCCAGGATTTTTGCATGCAAGGCAAAAATATTACCCACTGTGCTATTGCTTCAGCCCTGTTCAGAAGTTTTGAAGCTGCTTTTTTTCTGGCTTTATGGCTTGGTCCTCAGGCTGAGAATATTCTTGGCTATAATTTTTTCAGCCAGTAATTCTTCCCCATTTTTTTCCCTCTCTCTCTGAAACCCCTGTAAATATGAATGTAATTCCCTTTGGTACTGTCCATAAATTTATTTTTATTTATTTCTTTTCTTTAAAAAATGGTTTTGTGTAGGGACCAGAGAAATAGTACAGCAAGTCAGTTACTTGCTTTACAATGGCTGACTCAGGTTCAATGCCCAGCACCTTGTTGATCCCCCAGCCCTTCCTATAATCCCTAAGGACCTCTAGATGTGACCTAAAAACAGAGTAGTTTTGTGTGCGTTATTCTTAATCACAGTGATTGATTATCTTGACTCCTGTCATCTACTCCCTAGCTCCTCTTTTGTGTTTCTTAGGTCCCTTACTCTGTTTCATATGTCATTGAATTATGACTGAAATTTTCAGTTTTTTTTCTTTTTCTTTTCCTCTTTTAATTTTTGTTATTATACCACAGTGAAACATACAGTTACAAAGGTATTCATAATTGGTTCTTGGTAATACAGTGTTCCAGCACACAACCCTCCACCAGTGCCCCATTCCCACTACCAGTGTACCCACACCCCTCCCGCCCACCCCCAGGCTGCCTCAATAGCAGGTACCCCCTTTCTCCTCTCTCTCTGTCTCTGTCTGTCTGTCTCTCTGTCTCTGCATCTCTCTCCCTCTTCTTTTACACATTGCAGCTATCCCTGCAGATATTCAGGGCTATCATTTAAGTCTCTGTGTATATTCAATGGTAGTTCTAGTTTGACATTACCATTTCCCATACTTAGTAAAACACTGGTATCTATTTATATCCCATTAATGAATGTAGTCATTCTATATCTGTCTTTTTCCTTCTGACTAATTTCACTCAGTATGATAGTCTCCATGTCCATCCATTTGCAGGTAAATTTCATAATTTCATCTTTTCTGACAGCTGCATAGTATTCCATCGTGTAGATGTACCACAGTTTCTTTAGCCAGTCCTCTGTTCTCTGGCACTTAGCAGGTTGTTTCCAGATTCTAGCTATTGTGAATAGCGCAGTGATGAATAAAGAAGTACAAATAGTGTTTCTGCTATGTGTTTTTGGGTCTCTAGAGTATATTCCCAGGAGTGATTCTTTTCCTTTGGCTATCTCTTTTGTGCTTTCCTCTGTTTAATGAACTTTTTCTTTGGGGGAGTAAGGGTTGAGGGTGTTGGTTCACGCCCACCAATGTTCAGGGCTTATTCCTGATTTTGTGTTTGTAGATGACTCCTGAGAGTGTTCAGGGATCATATTTGGTGCCAGGGATAGACAGTTGACTGTGTGCAAGGCAAGTGGTTTACCCCCTGTACTCTTTTTCTGACTCTCAAAGAGCAGTCTTCCTATTGTTATCTCAAAAATCTTCATTTGGTTGTTTAGACAGTTCTTGTATGTCTGGGTTCCTCCTATGGCTTTTGTCTTACCCACTAATACTGTTAATTTCCTCCACTTAATGTGTGGAATGTTGTATGAAAACAGTGAGAGTCTGATTTGTGCAGGTGTTGATGGCAGTGTTTGGTTCCCATTCACAGGTTCCACCAGAGACTGAGTTTGTGTTGTTCTGGATTGCTGCTGTTAAATTGTGGTCACGTACTCTATTGTTCATAGGCAGAGTATGGGCACAGCAAGCAGTGATAGATGCCTGCTTTTAGTCACCTCTCAAGCCCCGTCTGACTGCTGCCCTGCAGTCAGTCAGGTACAGTCTGGAAGGTGCTTGGTTGTGTCTCCTGAAGCAGACAGATGCCACAGAGCCCACCCTGGCTCCAGCCTCATTTTGCAATGGCAGAGTTTACTCAGGCTGTTGCTTGTCAGGGAGCCGTGTGGGGACCGTGACAATATTAGGGTTCGAGTTCCCCTAGTCGCCTTTTTTTAATGTGTTAGGCAATTTTAGCTTTGTAGGAGAATTGGTCGGATTACTTGGAGCAGTAAATAGAGAAATGATGACATAGAATTATTGTCCCTAAATATAGTTGCATATAGATTATTCCTTGTCAAGACCCTGAACAAACGGTTCGAGGCTCTTCACATTCCTGAAACAACCAGATGTCATTGGGCTACACTGGCACGTGATGGGGTCAAATGGAAATATTGCTGGTGCCCGCCGAGCAAATCGATGAATAATGGGATATCAAGTGATCAAGTGAATATGGCTGCATAATTGTTGCTCTTTTTCTTTAACCAAGAGTAGCTTATTAAGGATGAAATTTAATCTTTATGACTGAATATTAGAAAAGTAAAATTGTGTTACAAACAATCCCTCTGTGAATCAGAATGGTTAAGTAGAAAGAGAGTGAATGAATCTGAAAAGATTCACTGTTAGGAAAGATCTTGTGTAGCCTTCCTGCATATTTATTGAGTCTTTGAGAGTGAAATATTCAGCTTTTTTAAAGGGGAAAATCAAAATAAATCTTCTAGTGGTGTGACTTTAAGTGTTTGGGATATAATCAAACAATAAATGGAGGAAATTAACCATTTTCCACATCCGGACTCCCCTCTCGTCAGAACTCCACCCACCAGAAGAGCTGATCACAGCCCGGCTCGCGAGGCCGCTATGCGGCCACGCGGTTCGTAAATAAATGCTGGAGATCAGAGGTGACTACAAGAGTATGCCACCCGCATGGCAGAGCCTGGCAAGCTACTCATGTCGTATTTGATATGTCAAAGAGTATGCCACCTGCATGGCAGAGCCTGCCAAGCTACCCGTGTTCTATTTGATATGCCAAATACCAGTAACAGTTATAGACCTCATTCCCATGACCGGATGGAATGGTTTGAGGCTCTTTATGTTCCTGGAGCAAGCAGATACCCTTGGGCTCTACTAGCATGAGACAGGACATATGGAGATGTTACTGGTGCCCGCTAGAGCAAATCGATGATGAACGGGGAGACAGTGATACAGTGATACTTTTTTTCAAAAGGTAACTGAACTAGATGTTATTTTATAGTCTTTAACCATGTTGAATTTCTGACACAGCTTTATGAACCTCATTGTATATATGCATCATAGATTTTTTTTTTTTTTTTTGCTTTTTTTGGGTCACCCGGTGACCATCAGGGGTTATTCCTGGCTTTTTGCTCAGGGATTACTCCTGGCAGAGCTCGGGGACCATATGGGATGTTGGGGGATCAAACCCGGGTCGGCTGCATGCAAGGCAAACACCCTACCTGCTGTGCTATTGCTCTGGCCCATAGATTGTTTTTTAATATTCATCTAGAACATGTTTTTCAGCACTGACAGTTGAGAAATTGGGGCCAGATAGTTCCTTGTTGTGGTAGCTGCCCTGAATGTGTAGGGACAGGTAGCAGAATTATTGACATTGTCTCACTAGTAACTTTCCCCTTTCCTATTTGTGAAAACGGAGGACTGTGACATCAAAGCAGGAAAAGAAGACTACATCACATTCCCATATGAACTTAGGGCAGTTGTAGGAGCAGTGTGACACTTAGTAAAATCAAAGCAATTTTTTTAAAAGACAAGTAGTTTAGCTTATGTTAGACTCCACTTACAGTTTATTTTATTTATTTAATTTTTTTTCTTTTTGGGTCACACCCGGCAATGCTTAGGGGTTACTCCTGGAAGTGCTCAGGGAACCATATGGGATGCCGGGATTGAACCTGGGTTGGCCGCATGCAAGGCAAACGCCCTCCTCGTTGTGCTACCACGCCAGCCCCTCCACTTACAGTTTAATCTGTTCAAAAAAAAGGTTATAGAATTTTATTTTGTTTGTAAATCATCTCTCAGATGTTTTTTAGATTCTACCTGTAATGTCTTTTAAAATTTTAAATTGCTGTCTCCTACACTCTTAATAGCTTCCGCCTGCTCTAAAATATTAGCAGTAAACTAAAATCTTAGTGTTCCATGTGTTACTTGGATTTTGATTTTTCCCTAAACTGAAGCATAATGTAGTTTTCACTTGATAGATAAAAGTTAACCTATTTGATAGGTAAAAGTTATTTATTTGCTTTCAGCTTTTAAATATTTGTTTTTAATTGTTTTATCAGGTGAAGCTATGTAATACATGCTGTTGGTAGTTCTGTTCAAACAAAAAATTATGGATTACATGGAAAAAATTAGTTACATAATAGTACTAGTTTGCTTGCAGCTCTTAAAGTTCCTTGCAGGAAATAAATTAAGTACCTAGTAATTACTAAGTACCTTCCATATATGGAATACAGTGGGATTATTTTTCTTTATTATATCACCTTGAGATAGACAATTACAGAAGCTATTTATGATTGGGTTTCAGTCATACAGTGAGTGTTTCAGCACCGACCCCTCCAACACTATGGTATATTTGAGTATATGTGAAATGCAAAAAAAAAAAAAAACCTGAAAAAAATTAAGTAGGTGTTTATGAGCTGATATGGAAAGCGGTTCAGATCCTTCTTACTTGAGCACTATGGTTACTTTTTTGTAAAAAAAAAAAGATAGGGAAAATGGGTTATCAAATTAATATTAGTGTGCTTTTGTTTATACATGTATGCAGAAATTTTTTTTATCTGAGCATGTATTCACGCAATACAGCTCAGAAAAGATCTTGATGTGTTGGGTTTGAACGCCCTGTTTGGCTAGGACTTAGATGACCACTTCAGTCTCCACAGAATCAAAGGCTTTCTTTAAATCAATGAACGTGAGACAAAGTGGCATCCTGAACTCCCTACAAACCTCAATGAGCTTGGTTACCGTGTGGATATGGTTGATTGTGCTGAATCCTTTTTGGAAGCCAGCTTGACCGTATGGTTACCCTTCATCTAATGTTCTGCCAATCCTGTTCAGGATGACTCGAGTGAACAGCTTGTAGATGACAGACAGCAGGCAGATGGGGCGATAGTTGCCAATGTTGTGGATGTCTCCCTTCTTGAACAGTAGAACTGTCCTGCTGGTTTTCCAATGGGAGGGCACCTTGCATTCAGACAGGTAGTTTGTGAAGAGCCGAGCCAGTGTATTGATGAGTACTGAAGGCAGATTCTTCAGATGTTCGGGTCTGTTCTTGTCTGGGCCTGGTGCTGTTTCCTTCTTTACTGATGAAATGGCATGTTGGATTTCAGAAGGGAGAATGTTGGGAATGACTTATCCATCCTGCGAATTTGGTATATGGGCAGGTGGGCGTGGCTATCAAAGAGATCTGAGTAGAAGTCATGGATCTCACCATTCTACAAAGAAGTGATTATCAATGTCAAAAGAGGGGTTTGGCAGGGTGATACCATTTCACCAAAACTCTTCAGAGCCACCCTCGAGAACATCATGCGACAATTAGAATGGGAAGGAATGGGAGTGAAGATAGATGGTCGCCAACTACACCACCTCCGCTTCACTGATGACATCCTTATAATAACACCAAACATTAGCCAAGCGGCACAAATGCTGGCTGACTTCGACCGAGAATGTGGAAAGATAGGTCTACAGCTGAATCTCAGCAAAACTATGTTCATGAAAAATGAACTAGCTCCAGAGTCCCCATTCACTTTCAGTGGAACAAACATCTCTGAATGCAGCAGTTATGTGTACCTAGGTCGAGAAGTCAACATGATGAATGACCTAAAACCTGAGCTGCGCAGGAGGAAGAGAGAGGCATGGAATGCCTTCAAAAGCATCGAAGAAAAAGCGAAAAAGACAAAGAACCTCTGGCTCCGGGCACAACTCTTCAACTCAACCATTCTCCCTGCATTAACTATGCCTCAGAGACCTGGGCCCTACGAAAGCAGGATGAGAATGCTATTGGGGTTTCCCAAAGAGGAATAGAAAGAGAGAAAGAGTTATGCTTGGAATATCACACCTCACCCAAGTGAAAGAAGGAATCCAGAGCTCCGACCTCCGTCTCTGTTCCAGAGTCAGGGACGCTGTCTCATTTGCCAAGGCATCGAAAATCAGATGGGCTGGACATGTAATGTGATTTGGAGACAACCGCTGGACTAGAGCCATTACCGACTGGATCCCACGGGATGTCAAAAGATCCGCCGCCCACCTACAAGATGGTCAGACTTCTTCGTCAAGACCCTGAATGAACGGTTTGAGGCTCTTTGTATTCCTGAAGCAAGCAGATGTCATTGGGCTGCATTGGCACGTGATAGGGTCAAATGGAAATATTATTGGCGCCCGCTCATGCAAATCGAATAACGGGATATCAAGTGATCAAGTGATCAAGTGATATATTCAACAGAATTATTGATAGAATCTTTCGACACAATACATGAACACAGAAAATAGGAGCACCTGTCTTTGGGGACTTCTAGTTTCTGCTTAACCTTTAGATTTTTTTTGCTACTTTATTTAAAACAAATTCAGAGTTTATTTTTTCACATGCCTCTTGGCCATTTGAATTTTTTTCTTTGAAGAATTTTCTGTTCTCCTTTTTTTTTTGATGGGGTTGGATAGTATTTTTTTTTATTAAATATTTTATTATACCACCATGAGATATACAATTACAACGTTGTTCTTGTTTAGAGGTTTCGGTCACATAGTGTTCCCGCACCCCGCCTCCACCAGTGCCCATTTCCCACCACCAATGTCCCCAATCCTCCCCCCTCCCATAGCCTGACTAAATGGCAGGTTCTTTATCTCTTTTCTCTCTCCCTCTCTTTTCCTTCTCTTACACATTGTGGGTTGCACTAAGTATACTTAGTGGCCATCATGTGCATTTTTGGATAGCTTTTTATTGTAAAGTTTTTCCAATGCCTTATATAGGATTAACCCCTTATCAGATAGTTATTGAATATTTTTCCCATTCTGTGGTCTATGTATCTTGGTCACTCTTTCTTTCTTTCTTTCTTTCTTTCTTTCTTTCTTTCTTTCTTTCTTTCTTTCTTTCTTTCTTTCTTTCTTTCTTTCTTTCTTTTCTTTCTTTCTTTCTTTCTTTCTTCCTTCCTTCCTTCCTTCCTTCCTTCCTTCCTTCCTTCCTTCCTTCCTTCCTTCCTTCCTTCCTTCCTTCCTTCCTTCCTTCCTTCCTTCCTTCCCTTCCTTCCCTTCTCTCTTTCTTTTCTCTCTTTTCTCCCTCTCTTTCTCTCTTTCTTCTTTTTTTTTTTTTTTTGCTTTTTTTTGGGTGACACCCAGCAATGCTCAGAGATTACTCCTGGCTCTGCACTCAGTAATTACTCCTGGAGGTGCTTGAGGGACCATATGGGAAGCAGGGATTGGATCGAACCCCCGGTCGCGAACCCCTGGGTCGCCGCATGCAAGGCAAATGCCTTACCCGCTTGCTATCACTCTGGTCTCCTCACCTTTTCTTTTGAAGTGCAGAAGCCTCTTAGTTACTTTACATGTAGTTGTCCATTTCATATTTCTTGATCCCTTATAAAAATTAAATGATCATATAGTTGAGAATGTGTCAAGATAGTCAACTTAATACCTGGTTTGCAGGTCTGTCTTTACTCCAATTCTATGCTGTTTTAATTACTACCACTTTATAGTATAGTTTGAAGTTGGGGAAGGTGATGGCTTCCCATCTTCCTTTTTTCCAAGGATTGCTTTAGCTATTTGTAAGGGTTTATTGTTCCAGACGAATTTCAGGAGTATTTGATCAATTTCTTTGAAACATATCAAGGGTATCTTTATTGAGACCGCATTGAATCTGTATAATGCTTAGGAGTTTATTGCCATTTTTGCAATGTTAATCTTCCCAATCCATTAGCAGGGGATGTGCCTCCATTTTTCCTCATGCCCTCTTTTATTTCTTGTAGTACCATTTTACAGATTTCTTTATACAGATAATTTATGTTCTTAGTTGATTTTGCAGTAGATATTTGATTTTCTGAGGCACAGTTGAGAATAGTATTGCTTTTTTTTAAATGTCACTTTCTTCTCTTTCGCTATTTGCATATAGAAGAGCCATGGACTTTTGGCTACTGATTTTATAACCTGTAATAGATGTCTACCATACAGATCTATTGTTTCTTGGAGCTTTTAGGTAGGGACTTTAGGGTTCTTTAAGTATAATATCACGTCATCTGCAAGTTGTGATAACTTGGCTTCTTCCTTTCCTATATGGATACCCTTAATATCTTTTACTTTCCTAATTGCTATGGCAATTATTTCCAGTACTATATTATTAGAGATGGCAAGAGTGGGCAATCTTGTCTTGTTCATAGTCTTAGGGTGAAGGCTTTTAGTTATTCCCCATTGAGAATAATGCTTGTTGTTGTCTTGTGGTAGATGGCTTTGACTATGCTGAGGAAATGCTCTTTTTCACTAATCATCAGGGAGATGCAAATCAAATCAACAATGAGATATCTCACACCACAGAGACTGGCACATATCCAGAAAGAACAAGAACATACAGTGCTGGCATGGATTCATGGAGAAAGGGTCTCTCATTCATTGCTGGTGGGACTGCTGACTGGTCCAGCCTTTTTGTAAAACAACATGGACATTCCTCCAAAAACTAGATATCGAGCTCCCATTTGACATAGCAATAACACTTTTGGGAATATACCCTGGGGGCCCAAATCACATAGTGGAACACCATCTGCACTTTTTTTTTGGGGGGTGGTATTTGGCCACACCTGGCAATGCTCAGGGGTTACTCCTGGCTCTGTACTTGGAATTACTCCTGGTGGTTCTCAGGGAACCATATGGGATGCCAGGGATTGAACCCAGGTTGGCCTTTTGCAAGGCAGATGCCCTACTCACTGTGCTATCGCTCTGGCCCCCCATCTGCACTTTTAGTGTTCATTGTAGTACTATTCACAATAGCCAGAATCTGGAAGCAACCTGAGTGCTCAAGAACAGATTACTGGATAAAGAAACTATGGTACATATACACAAGGGAGTACTATGCAACTGTTAGCAAAATGAAGGCATGAAAGTTTTCTTTTTTTCCATCAGATTTTTATTTTTCTCTTTCTTAATTTATTTATTTTTTAAGAATTACAAAAATGTTCATGTTTGAATTTCGGCCATACAGTGTTCCAGCACCCATCCCTCTACCAGTGCCCATTTATCACCACCAATGTCCCCAATCCCCTCCCCCATCCCCCTACCCTGCCTCCGAGGCAGGTTCTCCATCTCTTTTCTCTCTCTTTCTCTCTCTCTCTCTCTCTCTCTCTCTCTCTTTCTCTATTCTCTTACATATTGTGGTTTGCAATACATATACATAGAGGTTATCATGTGTATCTTTTTGCCTGTATTTAATGCTAAGTTCTATGTGGTAATAGACTTTTGGCAATTATTGGCACACTGTTCCCTTCTCTGTCTTACCTAATCTCTGCTCCCACATGTTTGTGGTAATTTCTAACTTTGACAAGACCTCCTGATCCACGTTTTGCCTGTCTTTGGATATTGGTATCATAATATGTGTGTGTGAGTGTGTGTGTATATATGTATGTATATTCATGTCATGCAAATAAATGCAGTCATTCTATATCTGTCTCTCCCTTCTGGCTAATTTCACTCAGCATGATCCTCTCCACGTCCATCCATATATAGGAAAATTTCATAACTTCATTTTTCCTAACAGCCGCAGAGTATTCCATTGTGTAGATGTACCATAGTTTTTTTTTGTCCAGTCATCAATTTTCAGGCACTCTGGTTGTTTCCAGATTCTGGCTATTGTGAATAATGCTGCTATGAATATAAAAGTAGGGATAATGTTTCCGCTGCGTGTTTTTCGCTTCCCAGAGTATATTCCCATGAGAGGCATGGCTGGGTCAAATGGGAGTTCAATTTCTAGTCTTTGGAGGATGTCCATATAGTTTTCCAAAAAGGCTGTAGCAGTCAACATTCCCACCAACAATGGATGAGTGTCCCCTTTTCCCCACATCCACGCCAGCACTTGTTCTTGCTCTTTTGGATATGTGCCAGTCTCTGTGATGTTAGATGATATCTCATTGTTGTTTTGATTTGCATCTCTCTGATGACTAATGATGATGAGCATTTTTTCATATGCCTTTTGGCCGTTTGAACTTCTTCCATGCTGAAGTTTCTGTTCATTTCTTCTCCCAATTTTTTGATGGGATTGACGGTTTTCTGCTTATAAAGTTCTACCAGTGCCTGTTATATCCTGGATATTAACCCCTTATCAAATGAGTGTTGGGTGAATATTCTTTTCCATTCTGTGGACTGTCTTTGTATTTTGGTCATTGTTTCTTTTTGAGGTGCAAAAGCTTTTTAGCTTCATGTAGTCCCATATGTTTATCTTTTCTTCTAGTTGTTTTGTTAGTGGTGTTTTTTCTTTGAAGATGTCTTTAGCTTCAATGTTGTGGAGGGTTTTTCCTATATTTTCTGCAACGTACTTTTATAGATTCTGGTCTGATATTGAGATCTTTAATCCATTTTGATCTGATTTTTTGTGCATGGTCTTAGACAGAGGTCCAAATTCAATTTTTCACTTGGAGCTGCCCAGTTTTCCCAGTACCACTTGTTGAGGAGGCTTTCCTTGCCCCATTTTGTACTTTTTGCTCCTTTATCGAAGATTAATTGTTCATGTATTTGAGGTTGGTTGTCAGGATACTCAACTCTATTTCATAGGTCACAATACTATACTGTTTTTATTTTAATACCATACTGTTTTGATTATCACTGCTTTGTAGTAGAGTTTAAAGTTGGCAAAGGGGGGGGGGGGGGGGGGGGGGGGGGGGGGGGGGGGGGGGGGGGGGGGGGGGGGGGGGGGGGGGGGGGGGGGGGGGGGAGGTGCCGGAAGGCGTGAAAGTTGCCTAAAAATTGCATAAACATGGAAAATATCATGCTTGGTGAAGTGAATCAGAAAGAGGACAGATATAGAATAATTGCATTCATTTTTGAGATATATAGAAATAGTATGAGGACTAATATCCGAGTCTAGGGAAAACAGGCCAGGAGGACTTGTCAGTGATTGGACCCTACCTACCACAAGTGTGTGGAGTAGAGGATAGGAAAGATAGAGAAGGTACCAGTTTGACAATAATAGTTGGAAATGGTCATGATAGACTATACTGAGGATTGATAGTAAGTAAAGGGATATAAATGATAACCCTTCAGTTTCTGTATTGCAAACCACAATGTGCAAAAGGAGAGAGAGAGAGAGAGAGAGAGAGAGAGAGAGAGAGAGAGAGAGAGAGAGGCAAGTTATGTGTGTGGGGTGGTGGTAAGAGAGTATTAGGAATTGGTCCTGGTGCATGGCTGGATGTTAGAACACTATGACTGAAACGCACTGTGACTAAACAGCTTTGTAATGATATATCTCATGGTGATTCTATTAAAATGTTTTAAAATTATAGAATTTCTGTGTATCATATTGAAGTAATTATACATTTCTAAGGTTATCCAGACTATATTTAACATCTATAATACGGTATATAATAATCTGAAAACCAAAAAATTTCAGAGTAATAAGAAAAGTACAATCATTAGAAAAAGTGGGCAATGATAGTAATCAATTTCCAAAAGATAGTTCAAACTCCAATAAACACATAAATCTCTATTTTATCAGAAAATAGTAACATGTTAACCAAAATCACAATGAATTATTGTTTCTCACAGTTCAAACAGTCAAACACTTTAAATTCTGACAGTGCCAACTCTAGTTGAGAATATTGTAAAATAGGAGGTCTCACACACTGGGAGAGACGGTAGTAATTAGTATAGCACTTAGGAAAGAATGTTGGCCCTCTGATATAATTAAAGATGTGTATAGCTAATATTTTACCTCTAAATGTATACATTAGAGAAATTTTGAATTTCATTGTATCATTGTAATAATGAAATTGGAAACAGCCTATGATTTCATGATTAGGGGAGGCGCAGAAATAAATTCTGGTGAAAGGGGGCAGGGGGGGGGGGGGGGGGGGGGGCATTGGGGGTGGAAATGGGGCAGGGGGGGGGGGGGGGTGCTGGTATCCCAAGAACCAATAAAACAACCCATCGTGAAAAAAAAAAAAAAAAAATTCTGGTGTATTGATGCTGGAATATTGTAAAAGTTAAAATGAAAATAGTCATTATTTTATGAAAGTAGTTCAGTTGCAGACAGATAGATTTAAAAAGTCATTTTTAAAAAATTTAAAACAAAAACTTTAATGTTTTTTGAACACTTGTTTGTATCCATAGCATATGGCAGGAACAGTATAACCAACTTCAGATACTCATTGCATCTGTGGAAGAGGAAGAATGAGATTAAATACTAAAGACAGCTTGTGTCCTCTTTGCTTAAAAATAAAGGATCAGATATGTATTAAGCTGTTAGTTGTCTGAATGGCTGATTGGAATATAGTTATAAATTGGTGCTTTAAAACTTGTTGAAAAGCATAATATTGTATATATTCCTTTCCCATAATGAAATGTAATGACATATTAAGTAATTGAAATATATAATGTTGCTTTCATATGTTTACTTAAAAAAAAACCTCTGCATTTCCTTTTCAGACAGCATGTTTTCGTGAAGAAAGGGATGTTTTTGGTGAATGGAGACAACAAATGGATCACAACACTGCACTATGCTTTCCAGGATGACAATAACTTAGTAAGGATCATTTTTCAAAAAGTACTTTCATATCATTTTAAATTATTTTGTAGATAGGGTTTAGCATTTTTCGGTTATGTTTTTGAAAATGTAACTAGATGTTATATATAGTAACCAATGAATTTCACAGAATGTTTGCTTATTTTATGTGATCTAACTCCTCTATAATTTATACCTTTCTGTTGGTATTATTAAAAATACTTTGTAATTTGTAGGTCAGAACTAATTGAAACATTTGTATTTTTAGGTAGTACAGAAAATTTTTTTTCTGGGGTTGGGGCGGTTGGGGCCATACTTAGCAGTGTTTAGGGCTTACTACTAACTGTGTAGTCTGGGATCACTCCAGGTAGTTCTCGGGACTATATGAGATACAGGGGATCGAATCTGGGTCAGCAGGGTAAAAGGCAAATCCCCTACCCACTGTACTATCATGTTGGCACTCAGAGGGTTTTTCTCATGATTTTCACAACATATTTATTGTAGTATTACTTAGAATTTTACATATTTTCAAACTGACTTTAGTAGAGTGGCATTAAAGTCTGCTATATCTGCCAGATGAAGAATGAAGAATGAACAGGAAAGACGAAAACTCTATTAAGGACCCTTCATTCTCTAGTTTGTTTTTATTTTAAAAGGTACATTTTAGCTTTTGAATTTTTGTTATGTGCTAAGCACTGCACTGGTATATATAAATTTATGCCATGTAAAATTTGATAATTTTTTTTTTTTTTTTTTTTTTGGGTCACACCCGGCAATGCTCAGGGGTTTCTCCTGCTCTGCACTCAGGAATTTCTCCTGGCGGTGGTCAGGGGACCATATGGGATGCCAGGGATCGAACCACAGCTGGCATGGGCCTGCTACATGCAAGGCAAACACCCTACCCACTGGGCTATCGCTCCCGGCCCCAAAATTTGATAATTTTTTATTGGACAAGTGCTGTGTTCTAGGCACTTACGCCTAGATTCTAGAATATATGGTAAATAAGACAGACATAGGTTCTCATTTTTTTTTAAGTATTTTATTATACCACTGTGAGATATACAATTACAAAGATATACAGTTAAAAAGTTCATATTTGGGTTTTGGTCATACAGTGTTCCAGCACCCATCCCTCTCCACCAGTGCCCATCTCCCACCACCAACTACCCGGTTCCCTCCCTCCCTCCCCCAGCCCGCCTCCACGACAGGTTCTTTATTTCTTTCCCTTTCTCTCTCTTTTCTTTTCCTTCCCTTCCAGACTATGGATTACAGAACATACATTAAAGGGTTGTCATGTGTATCTTTTTGCCTCTATTTAATGCTCAGTTCTAGGTTGGCATTAGTACCCTCGACAATTGTTAGCACACTGTTCCATTTTCTGTCTTACCTAGCCTCTGACTCCCACACGTTTGTGATAATTTCCACCTTTGACAAGACCTCCTGATATATGTTTCACTTGACCTTGGATATTGGTATCATAATATGTACATATATATTTGTGTTATGCAAATAAATGCAGTCATTCTGTATCTGTCTCTCTCCTTCTGGCTAATTTCACTCAACATAATCTTCTCCATGTCCATCCATTTATAGGCAAATTTTATAACTTCGTTTTTCCTAACAGCTGCATAGTATTCCATTGTGTAGATGTACCAAAGCTTCTTTATCCAGTCATCGATTTTCGGGCACTCTGGTTGTTTCCAGATTTTGGCTATTGTGAATAATGCTGCTATGAGCATAAGAGTAGGGATGGTGTTTCCGCTGCGTATTTTTGATGAAGAAGTCTGACCATTTTGTAGGTGGGAAACTCTGGTTTCCCAGAGTAGATTCCCAGGATGTGGGATGGCTGGGTCAAATGGGAGTTCAATTTCTAGTCTTTGGAGGAATGTCCATATTGTTTTCCAGAAAGGCTGTACCAGCCGGCATTCCCACCAACAATGGATGAGTGTCCCCCTTTTCCCCACATCCATGCCAGCACTTGTTGTTCTTGTTCTTTTGAATATGTGCCAGTCTCTGTGGTGTAAAATGATATCTCATTTTTGTTTTGATTTGCATTTCTCTGATGATTAGTGATGAGGAGCATTTTTTCATATATTTTTTTGGCCATTCGAATTTCTTCCCTTGCTGAAGTTTCTGTTCATTTCTTCTCCCCATTTTTGATGGGGTTGTTTGTTTTCTTCTTGTAAAGTTCTACCAGTGCCTGATATATCCTGGATATTAACCCCTTATCAGATGGGTATTGGGTGAATATTCTTTCCCATTCTGTGGACTGTTTTTGTATCTTAGTCACTGTTTCTTTTGAGGTGCAGAAGCTTTTTAGTTTCATGTAGTCCCATATGTTTATCTTTTCTTCTAGTTGCTTTGTTATTGATGCCTTTAGCTTTCAATGTTGTGGAAGGGTTTTCCTATATTTTCTTCAATGTACTTTATGGATTCAAGTCTGATATTGAGATATTTAATCCATTTTGATCTGATTTTTGTGCATGGTCTTAGACACAGGTTCAAATTCATTTTTTACATGTCGCTGCCCAGTTTTCCCACTTGGTCCCAACAAGCACCACTTGTTGAAGAGGCTTTCCTTACTCCATTTTGGACTCTTTGCACCTTTATCAAAGAATAAATGATCATGTGTTTGAGGTTGGGTGTCAGGATACTCAATTCTATTCTATAGGTCCATAGGTCTGTTTTTATTTCAATACCACGCTGTTTTTATTCCTACTGCCTTTTAGTACAGTTTGAAGTTGGGAAAGGTGATGCCTCCCATCTTCTTTTTCCCGAGGATTGCTTTAGCTATCCTTGGGGGTTTTTTGCCATACAAATTTCAGGAGTATTTGGTCAATTTCTTTGAAGAATGTCATGGGTATCCTTATAGGGACTGCATTGAATCTGTACAGAGCTCTAGGGAATATTACCATTTTGACAATGTTGATTCTCTCCATCCAATAGCAGGGAATATGTTTCCATTTCCTTGTGTCCTCTTTTATCTCTTGGAGCAGTGTCTTTTAGTTTTCTTTGTACAGGTCCTTTACACACTTGGTTGATTCCTAGGTATTTGATTTTCTGTGGCACAATTGTGAATGGAATCATTTTCTTAATATCCCTTTCTTCTCTTTCGTTATTTGTATATAGGAAAGCCACTGCCTTTTGGGTGTTGATTTTGTATTCTGCCACTCTACTATATCGTCTATTGTTTCTAGGAGTTTTTTGGTAGAGAGTTTAGGGTTCTCTAGGTATAATATCATGTCATCTGTGAATAATGATAGCTTGACTTCTTCCTTGTCTATCTGGATGCCCTTGATGTCCTTTTCTTCTCTGTTTGCTATGGCAAGTACTTCCAGTACTATATTCGGTTCTCATTTCTTACTGTTCTAATATTGCTTATGGAGAGCCCGATCATAAATCTAAAAGTTAGTTTCAGATAATAGTTTAAATAATAATTTTATGATTATTTCTGATGAAGAAAGCAAAGCATTTATTTAAAGACATGAGATCAATAAGGACTTTTCTAAGAGAAATGTTAAAGTCTCCTTAAAGAAATGTAACTAGTAGGAACAATGTACTAGTTGTTGGAAATGATAATACCAGCCTAGAACTGAGCATTGAATGTAGACAAAGGGATATTCATGATAACCTCTTAAATGTATGTATTGCAAGCCACAGTGTGTAAGAGAAGGGAGAGGAGAGGAGAGAGACAGAGAGAGGGAGAGAGAGAGAGGGAAAAAAGAGGGTGAGAGAGAGAGAGAGAGAGAGGAGAGGAGGCATTCTGGGGGAGGAGTAGGGAGGGAATCAGGGGACATTGGTGGTGGGAAGTGGGCACTGGTGGAGGGATGGGTGCTGGAACACTGTATGATTGAAACCCAAACATGAACATCTTTGCAATTGTATACCTCACTATGGTATAGTAAGGTCGACTAGATCACTAGACATCCCATTGTTCATCGATTTCCTTGAGCGGGTGCCAGTAACATTTCCATTTGACCCTATCATGTGCCAGTGTAGCCCAATGGCATCTGGTTGTTTCAGGAAAACGAGAGCCTCAAACCGTTCATTCATGGTCTTTTTTTTTTAAAGTATTTTATTATACCACCGTGAGATATACAAATAAAAAGATAAACAATTAAAAAGTTCATATTTGGGTTTTGGTCATATAGTGTTCCAACACCCGTCCCCTCCACCAGTGCCCATCTCCCACCACCAGCGTCCCCGGTTCCCTCCCCCTTCCCCAGCCCACCTCCATGGCAGGTTCTTTATTTCTTTCCCTTTCTCTCTCTCTTTCTCTTTTCTTTCCCTTCCAGACTATGGATTACAGAACATACATTAAAAGGTTGTCATGTGTATCCTTTTGCCTGTATTTAATGCTCAGTTCTAGGTTGGCATTAGTACCCTCGAACAATTATTAGCACACTGTTCCATTTTTCTGTCTTACCTAACCTCTGACTCCCACACGTTTGTGATAATTTCCACCTTTGACAAGACCTCCTGATATGAAACAGTGACTAAGATACAAAAGCAGTCCACAGAATGGGAAAGAATATTCACCCAATACCCATCTGATAAGGGGTTAATATCCAGGATATATCAGGCACTGGTAGAACTTTACAAGAAGAAAACAAACAATCCCATCAAAAAATGGGGAGAAGAAATGAACAGAAACTTCAGCAAGGAAGAAATTCGAATGGCCAAAAAACATATGAAAAAATGCTCATCATCACTAATCATCAGAGAGATGCAAATCAAAACAACAATGAGATACCACTTTACACCACAGAGACTGGCACATATTCAAAAGAGCAAGAACAACAAGTGCTGGCGTGGATGTGGGGAAAAGGGGACACTCATCCATTGTTTGTGGGAATGCCGGCTGGTACAGCCTTTCTGGAAAACAATATGGGCTTTCCTCCAAAGACTAGAAATTGAACTCCCATTTGACCCAGCCATACCACTCCTGGGAATCTACTCTGGGAAACCAAAAAATACGCAGCGGAAACACCATCCCTACTTTTATGTTCATAGCAGCATTATTCACAATAGCCAAAATCTGGAAGCAACCAGAGTGCCCGAAAATCGATGACTGGATAAAGAAGCTTTGGTACATCTACACAATGCAATACTATGCAGCTGTTAGGAAAAATGAAGTTATAAAATTTGCCTATAAATGGATGGACATGGAGAAGATTATGTTGAGCGAAATTAGCCAGAAAGAGAGAGACAGATACAGAATGACTGCATTCATTTACATGGCATAAATATATATGTACATATTATGATACCAATATCCAAGGTCATGTGAAACATTCATGGTCTTGACGAAGAAGTCTGACCATCTTGTAGGTGGGCGGCCATGTGATCTTTTGACATCCTGTGAGTTCCAGTCGGTAACGGCTCTAGTCCAGCGGTCGTCTCCAAATCGCATTACATGTCCAGCCCATCTGATTTTCGATGCCTTGGCAAACAAGACAGCGTCCCTGACTCTGGAACAGCAACGGAGGTCAGAGCTCCGATTCCTTCTCTCACTTGAGTGAGGCGTGGTATTCCAAGCATAGCTCTTTCGATTCGTCTTTGGGAGGCCCGAATAGTGTTCTCATTCTGCTTTCGCAGGGCTCAGGTCTCTGAGGCGTATGTTAATGCAGGGAGATCAGTGGAGTCGAAGAGTTGTTCCCGGAGCTGGAGGTTCTTTGTCTTTTTAGCTATTTCTTCGATGTTTTTGAAGGCAATCCATGCCGTTCTCTTCCTCCTGAGCAGCTCAGGTTTTAGGTTATTCATCATGTTGACTTCTCGACCTAGGTACACATAACTGTTGCATTCAGAGATGTTTGTTCCATTGAAAGTGAATGGGTCCCAGGAATGCTTGAGCCACTGACGCAGATACCCCAGGCAGAGTAGATACAAGCTCTCCCCTAGGCGTGGCCACTCTGAGGCCGTGCGATTTACTTCCACACCCCCTCTCAGAGAACCCTGCATTTATGGACAATATACCATTCTCATGGCAGAGCCTGGAAAGCTGTCCGATGCATGTTCAATATGCCAAAACCAGTAATAAAAATGTGTATCTTCCCAACCAGTAAAAAATAGTAAGGTAATTAAAAAAAATTGTAAGTAGGGAGATGGGCAGACATTTTGAGCAAAATCCTAGATATTTGTAGTGGTTTGTTATGATACATTGGTTGAGGATATATAAGATATCAGGAATAAGGATGGATAAATAATAAAAGTATCACATCACATCAGATTTTAATTTAGTCATTAGAAACTGCAAAGTTATTCATAAATTGGGTTTCAGGGATTCAGTGTTTTAATACCAATCTCTTTACCAGTGTCCACATCCCTCTACAGATAACCCCTCCCTATTTTTTCTCTCACAGCCCCCATCCCCACACTTTAGTTAAACATCATGGTTGACAAAGTTGTTCTTTATGATTTGTTACAGGCATTCATATTCCAACATCAATTCCACTGTCACCTTATCCAGAAAGGATAAGATCCTTTCTTAAACAGAAGCGATTGTCTCTGTTTTCCTGTTTTTAACTAACTGGTTAACAGACTGATTAAAAAATATTTCAGTAGTAGAAAGTTTGTGAAAGTTGTTTTATCGCCTCATGGAACATTAAATTCTTGTCTGAGGATGTACTAAGCTGTTGTAGCAGGTTAAGCCTTCTGTGTTAGTATTCTGTTAGTCAGGATTTTCGGGCTTCTGTGATATGTCCCATCCAATCTGGTTTGCTACTACTGGTATGTTAATGTTGTAGCGTTTGGAGATATCGCGAGCATGTGCAGTCATGAGCTCCATAAAATGTAGAATATTTCACTGGGGAATATGTGAGGCTCAGTCCTGAGGTGGTAGGAGTCCATCAAAGGCATGGTGTCAGCTTAGGGTTGTGGGAACAGCCCATGGGGCTTTGGTAGGGTGGGACCTAGCTCACCCTCTCTCTAGAGACTGCCCAGGAGGTTTCAGCTGGGAAACAGTGTTCGAGAAATTTTAGTATCTAGTTGATCTCTCAAGATTTATTTATGAGTCTCTGGAACAAGATTGGGACTGGTAGATGAATTGACATGGCAGTGAAGATGGTTGATTGGTATGGCTTCTGGGGCTTCCAGAAGTATGGGGAGGTACACCCCCATTTCTGTCTGCAGATATGCTCCCCCATGGAAATGCTCCTCCCACCAACCAGTCACCCTCAGTGACAGGAGTGTTGTAAATTTAAAAATTATTTTTAGTTTCTGGGCTACACCCGCCAATGAGCAAGGGTTACTCCTGACTCTGCACTTAAGAATTAATCCTGTCAGTACTCAGGGGACCATATGGGATGTTGGGTGTTGAACCTGGGCCAGGCACATGGAAGGCAAGGACCTTACCCACTGTACTATTGCTCAGGTCCCAAGACATGCTTTTTATTTTTAAAATTTTAAAATTTTAAAAAATATTTTATTATACCACCATGAGATATACAGTTGCAAAGAAGTTCATGTTTGGGTTTTGGTCTTACGGTGTTCTAGCACCCATCCCTCTACCAGTGCCCATTTCCCACCACCATGTCCCCAATTCCCTCCCCGCTCCCCTAGCCTGCCTCTATGGCAGGTTCTTTATCTCTTTTCTCTCTTTCTCTCACTCTCTTTCTCTCTTTCTTCTCTTAAACACTGTGGATTACAATACATACATTTATAAGTTATCATGTGTAGCTTTTTACCTGTATTCAGATGTTCAGTTCTAGGCTGGTATTATCACTTTCAACAATTATTAGCATACTGTTCCCCTCTCTGTCTACCTAACTTCTGACTCCCACATGTTTGACTTGACCTCCTGGTCCACATTTTGCCTGACCTTGGATATTGGTTTCATAATATATATTATATAATGTTTATATCATGCAAATAAATGCATTCATTCTATATCTGTCTTTTTCCATCTTGCTAATTTTACTCAACATGATCCTCTCCATGTCCTTCCATTTATAGGCAAATTTCATAACTTCATTTTTCCTAACAGCTGCATAGTATTCCATTGTGTAGATGTACCACAGTTTCTTAATCCAGTCATCTGTTCTTGGGCACTCTGGTTGTTTCCAGATTCTGGCTATTGTGAATAGTGCTGCTATGAAAATAAAAGTGCAGATGGTGTTTCTGTTGAGTGCTTTTGGTCTCCCAGGGTATATTCCCAGGAGTGGTATGGCTGGGTCGAATAGGAGCTCAATTTTTAGTCTTTGGAGGAATGCCCAAGACATGTTTTTTAAATAGTTTTGACACTACGGTTTACAGTTGTGGTGTTGATAGGATTTCATCCATAACACTTTATGCCACTGTTGTAGTCTTTCCTTCCCATTCTTCCCAACCCCCAGTTGCATATTTTTCTACTGAAGATCAGTTCTCATGTTCTTTGTGTTAATTTTGTGTCAGTTACTGTTGGACAGTTTTTAATCCACTGCTGTTTCTTTATAGCCCACATATCAGAGAGATCAATCACTGTCATTCTTTCTCCCTCTGACTAACTTAATTAAGCATGATGTTCTTCAGATCTATTCACACAGGAGCAAATAGCATCATTTAGTTTTATTTTATGACTGAATAATATAGTGCATTGTGTATATGTACTATATTTCCTTACCCAGTCATCTGTTCTTTGGGTTGTGTCTGGATTTGGGTTATTGTGGAGAATGCTGCAGGAACATAGAAGTGCAAATGACTTTCTCCGTTGTGTTTTTGAGCCCCTGGGACATATTCCTAAAAGTGGAATTG
>JAJIBD010006946.1:0-137146 GCA_021461705.1 Cryptotis parvus | reverse complement strand
AGCAGCTGCATGTTGACATCTGCAGAAGCGAGGTGGTGGGTGGTCACTGTCCAGTGCGTCCAACTTTCCTGTATGTTTCAGGAGTTTTCTAACAAAAAGTTGGAGGGAGGGTGGGATAAGGCTTAGAGGGGAAAACTCGTGTCCAGCATGTGCAAGGCCTGGGCCTGACCCTGGAATATTAGCGGGTGTAGCCTTGGAAACCCCCACGGACTGCCAGAAGTGGCCCCAAGTCTCTGCTCACTGGTTGTGACCTTTAAAAAAAAATATTAGAGGGGAAAAGAAGTAAAGCACATACTTTAGGAGCTGGGGAGATAGAACAGGGGTTAAGTGCTTGCCTTTCCGCCCAGCTGACCCTGTCTGATTCCTGGCATCACATGTAGTCCTCTGAGCCATGCTGGAAGTAATCCCTGAGCACTGTTAAGTTGCCCTTTCTCAAAATAAAACAGAAAAATAAAAATCCCTCTGACATTTTTTTAATTTATTTTTAGCTTTTGGGTCACACTCAGCAATGCTCAGGGGTTACTCCTGGCTCTGCGCTCAGGAATTAGTCCTGGCGGTGCTCGGGGGACCATATGGGATGCCGGGATCGAACCCAGGTTGGCTGAGTGCCAGGTAAATGCCCTACACACTGTGCTATTGCTCCGGCCCCTGAAATTTACTTTTCAGGGGCCAGAGTAATAGTACAGCCGGTTGAGCATTTTCCTTGCATGTGGCTGGCCCAAATTTAGCCCAGGCACCCCATACGGTCCCCCTAAGCCTGCCAGGGAGTGATCCCTGAGCTCAGACTCAAGAGTAAGCCCTGAGGACCACCAGGTGTGGTCCCCCAAACCAAACACAAATAAATAAAATAAAATTTACTTTTTTATTTGCAAATGTTAGCCTGTTTTCACCACCCCTCTCTGGAAACCACGTGATCTCCTGGAGGGGCATCACATGCCCAGGCCCCCCCCCACTGCACTCTGTGTCCACCAGGGTCTTCCCCAGCTCACATGAGCCAGGAAGGAAGCGCAGCAGGACCATTTAGTGAAGGCTAACGGTGCCAGGGAGCCGGAGGGGTGAGCTGAGGTACTCTGGCGAGGTTTCCCAAGGGTGCTTGAACACCCCTACACTGCTGTCGAGAACCGGACAATTCGGAACTGTTTTGGTTTGGGGCCACACCCAGAAGTGCTCAGCGGCTCAACTCCCAGCTCACTGCTCAAGGGTCGCTCCCAGCCGTGCTCAGGGGAGTTCATATGCGCTTCCAGGGGATCTGACCTGGGCCTCCTGAACTCCAGCCCTTTGAGCCTCTTCCCAGACCCACAGCTCGTTCCCGAATCCAAGATGGAGCAATCAGGCTCCATCTCGGAGATGTTGGGGGTGGCAAGGGAATGCCATGGAGTCAGGAGCATCTCGCAGGCAAGCAAGAACTGCACCATTATTTGAACGCTACTGGCAAGACGCTTCCAGGATGGAACTCTCAGGCGACCGTGCAGTTGCCTGTCCGTGGGGAGCCTGTCTGTGCTGCTGCCTGCTTACCTCTGGCCTGGCCCAAGATCACTTGAGCCCTGTCCCAGGAGAGGCTGCCTGCTCTCCCGGTTCCTGAACAGCCAGGGCAAGGGCGTCTTGCCACATTCTTAGGCGAGAGCACATCCAAAACAATTTCTTTCTCTCAAACCTCGGCACTAACACGTTCCAGATGGCCATTTGTTATATAATGGGGCTTGTTTTAATAGCGTCAACTTCCAGATGTGCAGCCTGGAATCAAGAAGCCCACGGGCCCCCTGAGGACACACAGAGCCAAGCCTAGAGCAGCCCGGGGGAGGGGGCAGGCGGGCGTGCAGAACTAGCCTGGCAGAGGAGCGGAGCGGGCAGCACCGGCCAGCTGCCCACTGCGCTGTTCACCTGGGGAGTCGGCAGCCTCTTGGTCATCCCCAACTCTGGGTCAAAGTTCCCCCTGGGCTGCTGGTGCGATCATTGTAGGCACCCCCGCCCCAAGGGGGGCATGTTTTGGGATGTTGGGTTGCACCAGAGCCTGCTCTCAGCCTCACTTCCCTCGCATGTCTGGGGGCGGGGGAGGTGGGGGGAGGGAGAATCCCAATCCACCTGAAAGGGGCACTGTGAGGAGTGGACAGAGGGCAGCGGCACACAGGGAAGAGGGACTGGAAGAACGGCCTTCTCCGTAGTCAGAGTGGAAGGCCCGGTGACCCCAGCACTCCCCTCTGCCCCCCACATCTGTCGCCAGCAGGGAGAGCGCCATTTCCCTGGAACTGGGAAAGCACCAAGGTGTGGGATTGGGCTGGGGGTTTGCTCAGCACCTCCCAGGCATATTCCAGGCCTGCACCTAGAATGCTGGTCACTGGCTGCACCATAGGATGTTATGGCGAGCCCACACCCACCCTGAGTTCCCTTCCCTCCCTCTTCAGGGGCTGTGGTGCTACCAAGGGAGAGAGAGCGAATGAGGGAGTCTGGAAGAACGGACGTTATGGAATCAGGTGGAATCCAGGGACCGCCGCTCCCCAGGACAGGAAGCTCCACCATCAGCGCAGCCAGAAGAAAGACCCAATTCCAACACACTTCTCCATTTGGTTTTTTTTTTTTTGCTTTTGGGTCACACCCAGCAATGCTCAGGGGTTACTCCTGGCTCTGCACTCAGGAATTACTCCTGGTGGTGCTCAGGGGACATAAGGGATGCCGGGATCGAACCCAGGTCAGTCGCGTGTAAGGCAAACGCCCTCCCAGTTGTGCTGTTGCTCCATCCCCAACACACTTTCAAGCAAGCACAGGGGATTCTTTTTTTTTTTTTTTTTTTGGGTCACACCCGCGATGCTCAGGGGTTACTCTTGGCTCTGCACTCAGGAATTACTCCTGGCGATGCTGGGGGGCCATATGGGATGCCAGGGATCGAACCCGGGCCGGCATGGGCCGGCTGCGTGCAAGGCAAATGCCCTACCCGCTGGGCTATCGCTCCGGCCCCTAGCACAGGGGATTCTAAGAGGGAATGGACACAGGCGAGAAAGGCAGCCTGAGAAACAGGACAGGGGTTAAGGCGCCCCACCTTGCATGCAGCAGACCCCAGTTGGACTCCCCAGCACTTGCATGAAGAATCCTTTTCCCCTCACAAAAGAACAAATAAAAGTATTTTCCATCCCACCCCTTCATATACTGAAATACTAACCCTGATGGGATTGGTTTGGGGACAGGACAGCGGTGCTTTCCTCGCCAATCCTTCCAGAGCCCCCCCAGAGAGCCCCACTCCCTTTCCCACTGCGTGAGGGCATCATGGGTGGTCAGGCTGGGCCCTCTCCTGAGACTGACTCACCATGCAGGATCTGACCTGCTTGAGAACCCTGAGATGACTATCTGACAGTGGACACTGGCCTCTCGTGGAGTCTCCTGATACCTGTGAAAGGACAGTGCTAAGGACGCCTCCCTCCCTAGTGTGTCAATGCTGCAGAAAGACCCAAACATCATGGTACCTGCACCAGAATAATAGCAGAGAATACCCAGAGAGGAGCGGAAAGGGTAACATTAAAAATAGAGAAGAGGGACTGGAGAGATAGTACAGTAGGTAAGGTGCCTGCCTTGCGTGCAAGCCAACCTGGGTTCGATCCCTGTCACCCCATACTGTCCCCGAGCCCAGCAGCAGTGCAGACCCAGGAGTAAGTCCTGAGCACCACCGAGTGTGGCCCCAAACCCCAAAGTAAATACATAAATAAATACATACATAAACAAAGAGAGAAGAGGGAACCGAATTGTGAACAAAGTTGAGAAGCCAGTTTGGGAATGGCAGATTCCTGGACAGACAACTGGCTAACGATCTGGAAAAAGAAATGGATTCCTACCTCACAGTCTAATAAACCCTCAGATGGCTTCAAGATTTAAAGGTTAGGAGTTAAATCCAGAAAGGAATCCTCTCTCTGACCCACTTTCAGGATACGGAGCCATTTTCAGCAAAGACATCAAACGACCAGAGATGGCTGCATCTGACGAGCCTGTATATTGTTTCTTTCCATCCAAACACAGTAAAATAAAAGTCGAACTGAAAAAAATAAATAAAACACAGACAAGATGGCCAAGTAACAAAGAATCAGGAATTTCAACAGAGAGAGAGCACTGAGCCAGAACTCCTGCCCACAGTTAATTTTTTCCTCTTTTTTTTTGATGGTGTGTGTGTGTGTGTGTGTGTGTGTGTGTGTGTGTGTGTGTGTGTGTAGGAGCCACACTGGGCGGTGCTCAGGGGCTACTCCTGGCCTAGTGCTCAGTGTGTAGACCAGATGCGGGGCTCCTGCAGGAAGAGCGCTGAGCTACCCTCAGCCCCTGCACTTCCCGCGCCGAGAACAGAGGGAACCAGACGGACGGAAGTGGAGCTCTGTGGCAGGATGAAGGTGGTGCTGCCTGAGCTGAGCCAGACAGTGCTCCCGAGACGGAGCACACAGCGGGTGCTCCCCAGGCAGGCTCTCCCGTCTCCCGGCATCCACAGTCCCAGCAGTGCCAGTTTCTCCAGCAGCCTGAGGCACACCCACCCTCATGCAGGATTTTCTGGGGCCTTTCTGCCTGGCCCACCCACCCACTCTCATCTCCGCCAAAGGAGGAGGGGGCAAGTGCCCCTCCAGGGCTCAGCCCCAGGGTCCCTCTTCTGCAAGACCCTCCTGGCTCCCACAGGCACACCCTGCTGCCCCCCCAGCACAGAACGTGCTCATCATCTCTGGCTCCCCCGCCTGTTACTGACCTGTCGTTGGCTCTGACCACTGGCCAGCCCATGGGTCCCTCAGGACAGGGGTATCAGTGGTTTCCCTGCACTCTCAGGGCATGGCCAAGGCTAGGGGTGCAGTCAGTACTGCAGAAACACAAACTGTGGAGATGGGGTGTCTGAGTGGACCCCTCACCCCCCACACCCCGCATCCCTGGAGCTTTGGCCTCAATCACAGTGGTTCCTGAAACGGTGCAGTTTTCCACCCAGCGAGGACGCAAGTTCCCAGGGATCTGACCATGAGAAGCGCAGGACAAGCAGAAGCACTGAGCTGAGCCCGGCCAGCACACGCAGAGCCAGGAGGGCCTGACCTTGAGGGACCCACAGTCTGAGAGTGAGGGGTGTGGCGGGGGCGGGAAGAGCGAGGGCAGAGAGAGAGGGGAGGAATGAGGTTCGGGCGGGAGGGATGAGAGAACCCGGGAGCTGCGATGCTGTGTGGGCGCCCACCAGGCCTGCAATGAGGTGCTGGACACGAGCCTCCAGACCAGAGGCTTGTATGTGCTGCGCTGTCAGCTCCTGGAGCACAGAAGGACCACAGAAGCTTGTGAGCCAGGCGACCAGATGGCGTCCTGGAACAGGCTATGGGGGTGACATGAATGTCACCTCTGGGGGTGTCCCTGGGCTAAATTTTCTTGAGCTATGAAAACGGACTGTTCCGACAGAAGAGGGGCCAGCTGAGGCCCAGAAGTGGGGAGCAGAGGACAGGGGCATGGGGCTCTGAGCACAAGAGGGCCCAAGGCAAGGACCACCAGGTGGGGGCCGCGAGTGGGAGAGGGGGCAGTGGGCTCAGGCCTCCCGGGCATTGGCAGCAGCAGGAGGAGCTGGGGATTGTGAGTCCAGGTCAGGAGCAGGCCGAGTGGGTGATGGGAACTAAGACCGTGACTTGTTCTGGGCTTTGGGCACTGGAACAGTGGCTGGGACCAGGTGGTCCAAGCGAGGGTGTCATGGAGACAGGACTTAGTCACCATGTTCTAATCCCAGGGCCTGGCCTTGTCACTACCAACAAAACCAAAAACAAAACCAAAGAAACCAGCCACTGGCACACGGCAGGCATGGGGGTCAGGGCCAGCTCTCAGGCTGGTCAGTGCAGTCCCAGGACCGGAGATCAGAACTACGGTGGGGTGCTCTGGAGACTGGGCCGGGCCTCTGCAGGGCTCAGAAGCAAGGGTGGGAGCTGGCCTTTGGGCTCTGTGCAGCCAGTCTGTGCTCTCGTAGGTGGCAGGGCCCGCTGGCATCCCGGCCCCCTCACCCTCCTTGCCTGGCCCTGCCTGACCTTCCTCCCAGGGCGAGGAGCCTCTTGGCGCGGATCCTGGAGAGGCCTGCAGCTGCTCTGAGCCGGCGAGGCAGACAGAGGCGCTTTCTTTCCCGCGCAGGGCCTGGCTGCAGGCGCCTGGAGCCCAGAGCTCTGACAGAGGAAGGCGGTGCCGATGGGTGTGCGTGTGTGCTGATGTGCGACGTGTGTTATGTGGGTTGTGTGCATATGTGATGTGTGTGTATACAAGAGAGTGTTGTGAGTTCTATGTAGATGTGGTGCTGTTGTGTGTATAAAGGGAGTGTGTGTAGGAGTGTATACCTGTGTGTTGTGTGTTATGTGTAGATGTTTATGTATGTGTGTATACAGTGTATGTGTGTATAAGAGTACATGTGTGTGTTACTCACCCTGGGGGCTGAGTTTGCAGGGTGTTCAGGGAGAGGTGCCTGTTTATCTTGGATGTATGCATGTGGTCCGTGTTTGTCTGTGTGAACATGTTACAGCACGCACACATCTGCAGCGTAGAGGAGCCCCTGCCTGTTTCTGTGTGTGCCAGCATCCCTCCCTACACGCTGTTGCAGCGCCCGCCAGCCGCATGGCCCGCAGAGTGTGTCAGGGCTTTCGTGGGTGGGTCCACATGAGAAACCCGGCCTCAGCCCCCTCCACTCTAGCCAAGCCTCCCCGCCCCTCTGCTGCTTGGGGGCTCTGAGTGTGCAAGGCCTCTCCTTTTTTTCCATCCCTGAATCCAGCCTCTGCATTTGTCTAGGAACAACCTGGCCCCTTTCAGCTCCGGGTGGAAGACAGGTTTGTACAGCTTGGCTTGGCCCGAATTCGTTCCCAAAGTTCTGTGGCTTCCAGCCAAACTCTTTGGAAAAAGGCTCTTGGGGAATGGCCTAACCGGAAGGTGGAGCCGCTTCGGAGCAGGAGTGGGCGCACCAGCCAGATGGGGGCCCGGGGCGGGAGGTGGGGCTGAGCTTCGGATGCTGCACCCCCCAAGCATGGGGCACCAGCACTTGCCAGCGTCCAGACCCCTGGGGCCCCTGAGGATATGGTGATGGAGCCCACTGCCCACAGTGAAGGGAAGCCTGAGCCGGGACCTGCCCACCAGACCTGCCCACCACCCCCAGTCTGCAGGGGCCTGGAATCCATGCTAGTGGCCACCCGGTGGCCTTCACAGGGTGGGTTCTGGGCCTCTCTGACTGCCTTTCTCACAGCCCTGCTAACACACAGGCAGCCCCCCACACTCAGAGCTCTGTCCTCTGAGGGCAAGGGATGGACGGAGGTCCTGGGCTGTTGGCCAGAGGCCCGGCCAAGGGGTGAGAGGCACTATTGTTGGCATGCTCAGGGCACAGCAGTGACCACTCTCACTGCCATGGGACATGAGAGCTGCAGTGGACAGACACCACGCAAGGCAGTGGGCCTGGGTCCGAGTGGGCACGAGCTGGTGCCTTCCTCCAGGCCCTTCTCTTTCCCGGTCCAGAACTCTCTCCACACGTGAAAGACTGGGCTCTTACGAGCCTGGGCCAGGGGCTGGCCTGAGCACGGAGCACAGACGGGCCAGTCACTGGTTTCACACAAATGGAGCCGAGTGCCAAGGGGGCACTAGCTAAGGGAGAATCTCACCAACCTGACACACAGGAGCAGGACGTCTGGGCCACTGAACCCACAGGGGCAGAACTTCCGGGCCACCGAACCCACAGGGGCAGGGCTTCCGGGCCACCGAACCCACAGGGGCAGAACTTCCGGGCCAACGAACCCACAGGGGCAGGGCTTCCGGGCCAACGAACCCACAGGGGCAGGGCTTCCGGGCCACCGAATCCACAGGGGCAGAACTTCCGGGCCACCGAACCCACAGGGGCAGGGCTTCCGGGCCACCGAACCCACATGGCAGTGCCCCGGGGTCGTGTTTTCTGCCCAGTGCTTCTCTAAGGAGACAGGGTGCTAGGTGGGGGGTGGAGGGGCAGTAGGACACGGTGCCCTGGCTGGAGTCCATTTTGGGGTGCTGGGTTGCACACTGAGAGAACTGTGGAAGGGGTCTCCGATCTCCCCCTCCCTCCAAACTCATCAGGGGAGGAGGTTGCCTCACGTCCCCTTCCACTTAGGGAGGCTAATGTCCCTCACAGGGAAGTGGCCATAGGGGCTTAGCCTGGGTCTAGCTCAGGCCGGAGTCCTTCCACTCGGCTTCTTGGTGGAGATTTGACAAGGGATGGGGCGGGAAGGGGGAAACCCCACCCCTGCGGCTTCGCTCAGGCCTTTTCACCCACCCTAAAGGCCTGCACCCCACTCCAGCCCCTACCAGAGGCATTCACTGGGTCTTGGCAGCTCCTCTGGCTCTTGCCTGCCTGGAAAGTTTGGGATCTGGGAACGGAAAAGCCAGGATGAGCTGGAGTGAGATGGCTGGAGGCTCGGGAGGGGGGGGGGCTGTCGAGCAGTTCCCTGGTCTGGCCTCTTGCTCAGTGCCAGGAAAGAGCTTAACACCTCAGCAGGCCTGAGTCCCGGCTGCCCTGGTCCCTCCCACCCTCCAGGCCTGTAGGTGCCGCACTTCACTGGGCTCTCAGGGAGCCCAACGGTGGAGGGGACCGAGGAGGGTCCGGCGCCAGGCAGAGGGGGCAGGTGAGTACACGGTCCCAGCTGACGAGGGAGGCCAGGGAGGTATTGCACAGATCCAGGATGTCTAGTCCTGGGCCCTGCACCGCCCGGGGACTGCCCTGGGACTGTGAGCTGCTGGCGACAGTCTGCTCACGCTGACCAGAGCCCCTGAGCCCGTCCTGGTGCCCTGCTGCTCTTGCAGGCTGTTCCGGCCTGCTGGGCTCCCAACTCTGCCCTGGCCCACACAGAGGGACTGTGCTCAGGCTGTGCCCTGGACCCAGCTGCAGCAGACAGACGGGGCCTGCCTGTATAGGGGTAAGGGGCTTGCCTGTTCCATCCCTGACCACCAGGAGTGATCCCTGAGCACCACCGCTGTACCCCTCCAGTCAACTCCCTGCCACCAAATAAAATTCCAGAGGAAAAACAGTGAAGACACTGGGCAGCCCGTGGCCTGCACTCCCGGGGGAACTGTCTGGCTGGGCAGCAGATCACTCGAGCCTGAAGGACAGGGGTACCCCGGGTCCCCCCTTCACAGGCCCATGAGTCACTGGTGTCCTCGTTGGGACCCCAACTTGCTTCTTCATTCCCTGTGGGTTTGGCCATTCAGGCAGGGACAGATGCCCAGGTCTCCACCCTGCCCGCTCCTATGGAAGATACCCAGAGGCGGTTCCCTTGGCCACAGCCCACCCCCTACGAGTGCAGCTGGCGCCTGGTGGGCTGCTCTTCTTTCATTGGGGCCAGGGATTGGGCCTGGTCACCCACATGGGCTCCAGAGCCAACTCCTCTGTGTTCAGGCCTGGCAGAGGTGTTGCGTCAGAGCAGACACTGTGGCTGGCAGAATCTCGTCTCCTGGGCTCGTGCCCTTGCTCCCTCTCACAAGTCAGCACCCATGGAGGCTCCTCCCCCACTCTTGGTGCCTACACACCGCGTGGGGCTGAAGGCCCAGTACGGAGCAGCAGCCCCTGGGGGGTCTGTATTCCTCTGTCGGGGCTGAGCTAGGGAATGAGGAGGTGTCGCTGCCCAAATGACTCTGGTCCCCACTCCCAGCCCCACTGCAGAGCTGGGTACCAGGCAGGGGGCTCCTCAGTGCAGACCGCTCCCCAGCTGGGCCAACAAGGGGCGCCTACCCCAACTCCCTCATCCCGCAGAGGCTGTTGTCTGGGCTGCTCTTTGGTGTCTCCCGCTGCTGGTCAGCCTGGCCAGGGCACCTGCCACCGCCCCATGTGGCCTTTCCACTGCCCGAGCACCTGGCAGGACCCTCAGCAGTGTCAGCACCTCTTCCCGGGAGACCTCTGAGGTCCCAGCCCACGGCAGCGTCTGTCTCGCGGGCACCTGCCCACCCACGGGCACGTCTGCCTCCCTCTGCCTGGCTCTTTCCTGGCCTGCTGCCCTTCCGGGTCCTCTTCGGGGTTGGGAACCACCTTTTCTCTCTTACCTGTGTCTGCACATCTGCTGTCCTGATTCTTTTTGGTCCAAACCAGGGTGCAGGGAGGGTGGGACAGGGCAGGGTAGCGCCAGACTTTTCCTTCCAGGCACCTCCCAGGGCAGGCCCCAGGCCGGGGCTGCTCTGGTGCGTCCCACCTCATCCAAGGTTCTCTCTTGCACATATTGCGTGAGCCTATGAGTCGTTCATAAGATAAAAGCCACGACTGAGATCATTCAGGAACATTTTAACGTGGCAGGTTTCTGTGCCGAATCTGCGATTAAGATGGATGCTGCGGTAAGGAGAACCGTACCCAGGCAGCACCTAGAGGTACCCAGAGGAAGGAGTGGCTGGGTGCCAGCGGAACAGTCTGAAGGGTGTTGAAAATCCCAGCTTGCTGTGGTCTTCACGTCGGTTCCTTAGATGTCCCCGTCCTTCAAAAACACAAGGGCTCGGGGCCGGAGGCGATAGTCCAGCGGGTAGGGGCGTTTGCCTTGCGTGGCCGGCTCATGCCAGCTGGGTTCAATCCCCGGCATCCCATATGGTCCCCGAGCACCGCTAGCAGTGATTCCTGAGTGCAGAGCCAGGAGAAACCTCTAAGCATTGCCGGGTGTGACCCAAAAAAAAAAAAAAAAAAAAAAAAAAAAAAAACACAAGGGCTGCAAATAGGCGTGTCCATCCTTTGCCCACTGCTCTTGGGAGATGGGCTTAGATCTCTAGGCCCCACCTTTAAATCCTTGTTCTTCCACTGACAGCTCCCAGGCCTGGCCCTCACTGGAGAATGAACCTCAGGAGTGTGTGCAGGTGTGGCCATGAGGGGGTCCCCTAGGGGATGTGCAGGGCTGGATCTGTCCACCGGGAGACCTTCCCCAAGGCCACGGGCACCCAGGTGGGTGGGGGTAGGGACCTGTGGACACTGTCCAGCTAGGGGAACAGCGTCCACGCCATGAAACTGCAGCTCTTCAGGGGGTTTCCGGTGCTGTTTCCTGTTCCTCCCTAACACCTAACGGCAGTCACGCTCGGGCCTTTCTGGGAAGCTCATTCCACAGATGCTTTCTTGGGCCTCAGAGGGTTTCCCCCACAGCCCTAACACTCCCTTCAGGCCAACTGAACTCAGCACCACCCCGACCACTGCCCATCTTCTGAGCTCACACTGCTCCCACCCAGGTGGATGGCGAGGCTGTGCTTTGGACAGGCAGCCTGGCCAGACCTCAGGCTGGAGGTCAGCGCTTACCTGCTGCTGGTCAGCTGCTGCCGTGGACTCTTTGGGTCCCCAGCTGTCACCTGGGGGACTGGTCAGTTAGCCTCTTTGCAAAGCGGGTTACTGTGGGGCCTGAGACTAGGGTCCTGGGATCCGGCTCCTCTTAGCAGTGAGCTTGTGTCACAATCAGACACAACGCCAGGGCGCCTGCGTCAGTTTCAATTCCAGATCAAAACCACCTAGTGTGGGCTGGAGTGATGGTGCAGCGGGAGCGCGCTTGCCTTGCATGATTGAACTGACCTGGGTCCAATCCACGGTATTCCATATGGTCCCCCGAGCACTGCCTGGGCAATTCCTGAGTGCAGAGCCACAAGTAACCACTGAGCATCACCAGGTGTGACCCCAAAAGCAAAAAAAAAAAAAAAAAAAAAAACCTTGTATGTGCAAACACAGCACAGGCTAAGCTCACACCTATTAGAAACTCCCGTTTCATGGAATGGCACTTTCCTCGCTAATCCCCAGAAGTCTCACCCCTTGACTCCCTGACTGACTGGCTCCTGTGGAAAGGGCTCTTCCTTTCCTGGGGGGGGAAGACCGGAAGGCCCCAGTAGGCCATGACACCTGCTTTCCGAGGGACTTGGAGCCGCTTGCAAGGAGAGGGCCCGGGAGCGTCATCCTGATTCACCTGGTCTCCCATGGGACCCTACGGTCACTAGCACTCATCACCTCACTGGCTACTCAGAAAGTGAAGACAGACGGTTCAAGTCCAACAGCGGTGCGACACTTGACAATGGTCGGTCACTCCAACCCACTGCGCCAACAAACCTGCAAGTCATGATTATCAAGGAGGCTGGGTCCTCCCTCTGCATTGGCCACAGGCCAGCCCTGCACCCCTGTCGTCAGGCTCTGGTACTGGGCAGAGAGGAGAAAGATTTTGCTGAAACTCACTTTAGGGCACTTGTGGGAACGAATCCAAGGCAAGGCTTTCCCCAGCACCTGTTGACCAAACGCCATTCAGCGGGTCTCCCAGGAGGACTCCAAAGTGGTACCAGGAGGCTGGTGTGCTCCAACTACAGGCGGTGGGGCAGGGGCGGAGGAAACAGGCCTATCCCAGCACCGATCTGTGGCTCCAGGCAGCTGCCAACGCCTCCTCCTGGAGTTTCCAGCTGGCAGACTAGACACCGGGATCCCTTTAGCCTCCGCGACACGAGGCCGCTCAGGACACTCATGCACACTCCCAGACAACAGCCCAAAGCACCGCTGGTTTGAGCTTCTCTGCCCTCCATGAGGAAGGAGCATCTGGTGGGCAGGGTCCGAATTACGAGGAAAACTAGGCCTCCACCACTTCCTCTACAGGCTCCCGAGCCTGACGCCATCTAGGAACCTGTCCTCCTCTATCCTTCCGTGAAATATGTTTCTGGCTGTCCCCTCCTCCAGGCTGTCCCCTCCTCCAGGTGAGCCCTAACAAAGCTGAGGCTGTTTCCTGCCCTTGGCCTCCTGTACACCTCCTGAACCCTTGCCGGCAGCTTTGATAACGTCTTAGCCTTCTGTGGTGGGAGAAGAGACATTTCCCAGAACCCAGGAAGGGCCACAAACCTGTTCACAAGCTCAGGAACTTCGGTTTCTAGAGTTCCTGGGACAGGGCGTGTGTGTGTGTGTGTGTGCGTGTTTGTGTAGAGACAGGGGTCTGGATGTTCCCATCCTAGCCACAGCCCACAGGGCACTTGAGTTGGAGGCCATAGGGCTACATCGCAACCCCCCCCCCACACACACACACCTTGTCAGCTCTGTCAACCCCCACGGACGCACAACAAACAAGACCCCGAAGGGAAACCCAGGAGGGGATGGGGGGGGCTCGCGGACCACACTCGAGGCACTGAACATAATGCCCAGGCAGCGGGGGCGTTTACGTGCCACCGAACCCCTCAAATACAAACTGGGTTTCAGTTTTTTGTTTGTTTGCTTGGTTAAATCCAGGATCAAGACCACAGACAATTTATTATGTGAGACATGGGGTGAAGAATGATCAAGAAAAGTTATGGCTGTGAGTGACACGGAATTAGATGAAAAGGCTCAAAGTTCGCTGAAGAGTTTAAATTTGGCTTTTGCTCTTGGTAATGTCAAAATAATCATAAGAAGCACTTACGCCTTACAGAGCAAATAATCCAGACTGTCATTTTCATTTTGCAAACAGGGACACAATAGCAGTCAAATATAAGCCTAAACACCCAGAAAGTTAACATACAGGTTCAATAAGATATAACAAGGGTTTAGCATGCTGGTGGGTTTTTAAATCAGATCCATATTGAACCCTGTGACCTACTGGAGGTTTCTAAGCGGAACCTGGGAAAAGCAGCTTTTTCATACAAAACAGCAACAGGACAACGAAGAACCCAGGCTCTGCTGGGTGTCTGTAATACTCTTTGCAGTAAGGCTTTCAAGATACATGAATTTTTATAGCATTTGTATTTTAAGGATTTAGGGCAAATACATTTTTTTTCTTCTACTTAATAAAAAAGAAAATTAGTACTTAAAAGGTTCAAAAATATATCGATTGAGTGATTTTTTTTTACATAAATAAATTATATTGATTTTTTTTTTTTAGGATTTAACAGCTGAAAAAACCTTTCTGCTTCCACTGGAGGCAAAACTGAACAAAATGTTAGTTAAATAGAGAAAGCGGCATTTCTAAGAAATCTGTAGTCAGCTTTATAGAACATCTATGCTACAAAGATGTCGTTAAATAGGATTTGTTCAAACACGGGATGCTTAAACGATCTGCTTGAGAAGTTCGGATTCTTATCTCTGATTCATAAAACCGGGGTTCCACTTTTTTTGAAAAAAATACACTGATTTTTCTCGGTCACGATTTAACAGACTTCTTTGAGATGCTCATTTTAACATTTACATAATTTATAATTCCAAATGTATAAAAGACAATGACAAAAGCATCATAAATAAATAATGGAAACTGAAATAGTTATGTCAAACTTTTGGACCGTCTGATAAATTAGCAAAACTGTAACAGAAAAAAGTATTTTTTAAAAAAAATACAGTAAATTGTGACAACAGAAAGTGAAGCCGGTACTAGGAACACGTCCCATGTTTCCACTGTCCCGCACAGCCCTGCGACAGCCCCCAGGACTCGGCCCTGAGCTGGTTTCTGGCCTCACAGCCTCGACCGTCAGCCTCCTGGACTCTGAGGGGGGAACGAGTGTGGGAGGTGGAAGAAAGTGGGTGAGCGGCTTTGGCAGGAGCGGGCGGGGACACAAACCAGGTGTGATCATCTGGAATTCGGGTCCAACTGGATAAACAGAGGCAGGAAATGGCGGCAGGAGACACTTCACAGCCGCGGTCGAGAAGGCGGCACACAGTTTGTGACAACCTCCAATAACTCCCAACAGAAGGACCCAGACAGGGTCAAAAGGGGAAGAAACTTATTTTCCTGCAAGGTCCAGAAAGAGCCCGGCTCTTGCTGAGGGAAAATATGAAAGATGTGCTAGGCCTGGGGAGAGGAACGGGAGCCGGCTGGGTGCGGGGGCGGTGGGGACCCTACAGCCTGCCCTCCGCTGTGCAAAGCTTTTCCTCCCGAGAGTGAAGCTGACCTCGGGTACAGAATAACGCCTAGTCAGTACTTCTTCTTGCCGTGGGGTTGGGGGAGAAGAAGGGGCTGAAAAAAAACCAAGAAGGGGGAATCACGTCACTCCCAGCGAGATTCTGTTTTATAAAGGAATATAAGCGTTCCAGCCATTGGTTATATACTGTCTATGCTACTCGTTTAGGAATCATGATAAAATAGGGAAATATTTCAGCTGAAAAAATATGCACCAGCACTTTCTTCGTCTGTGCTTTTTTTGGTTTCCCGTTACGCTCGTCCTGTTCGACACAGCTCGTGGGAAGAGAGAGAGCTATTACTCTCTGTCCGGTTTCGGCCTTTAAAGGCAAATCCCTACCTAGAAAGCTTCCTTTTTGCCATTTTTCCCCTCCTCGAGTGGGAAACTTGGAAGAGAAGGTGGGGAGGGCGTGTCACCAAGTACTGTATTAACTACGGTTGCTGGAATGAACAGCTGGATAACAGAATGAGGATTCTGCGCCTCCTAGACCAGGTCGACGGCACTTGGAGAATGAAGTGGCAAGACCCTGCGACTATTAACGTCTGTTACCTTAGTTCTCAGACAGGGAAACCCGGTGGATAATCGCTCACGGATGGGAACACAGGTTCGGATGAAGGTGAAGTGAGGGAAGTAACAAACCGCTATGGGATAAGAAACTTACAAGTCACAATGATTTCTTAAATGAAAAAGTTCTAATTGGTGTCACTGTTGGAGTCTTTGGGGCCCCCTTCCCGGGCCTGGCACGCATGTTCTCTCTCCAGGGGCGCGGGGCCCGGGGCTCGAGGCAGCTGGGGTCGCTGCCCGTCTCCTTTCGGATGCAGAGGCGGGTTCGGGGTTGGGGTGGCTGTCCCCTTTCGTTTTTTCTTCTTCCTCTTCTGGCCCTCCAGGCCTATGATCTCTGAGTGTCTGGCCTGCTGCATGGCGGGGAGAGCCATGCCCATACTGGGAGAGAGAAACATGGACGGGTAGATGAGTCCAGGGGACACTCCTGGGAGGAGGAACGGGTTGAAAGCCACAGGACTGCTCGCCGTTATTGCGGGTTCGGGCTGATCCACAAACGGGCCAGGCCCGGGCTTGTCTGCGGCCAGCGGCGTCCGTGCTCACCTCGTGGCCGCCCCGCCTTGTCCTCGGTGCTCTTTTCGGAGGCAGCCGCGCCGCTCGTTGTGCTTGACAGAGGTGCGGCCGGCGCGGTCGAGGAGCAGGTGGTGGCCATGGGTGCGTTGAGGAGTCCCCCCCACCCCGAACATCTGGGGCACGGCGGCCATCCCGGGCAGCATCATGGGCAGCATGCTCAGCGTGCTCTTGACCTCTCTCGCCCGTGGGCATGGCGGCGAAGCCAGCCGGGAAGCCCACCAGCCCCGTGAGGGGGATGCCGGGCATGTTCCGCATGTTCTGCAGGGCAACCAGGTCCATGCCGGCGACGAGCCCGTTCATGAACAGGGGCCCCATCCCCGAGGCCGAGTCTGCCACCATGGCGGCGCTTTCAGGAGGTCACTCCGTGGCCGCCGTCCCTCTCCGCCGGGGCCGGTGTCCCGAAGGGCGGGCTCCGGCAGGGAGTGGTTGAACTTGTTTTCTGGGAGGAAGCTCTGAAAAAGGACAGAGAAACACAAGATGCTGAGAGGGGGTGCAGACCAGGGGACATGGATGGGGCACTGCACCCGCCAGGCCAGGCCCTGGTGCACGAAGGATCCCCAGGCTCCTGCGGAACCGCCAGAGCCTGCCAGTTTCTCTTGAGCCCACCAGTACAGACTCAATTCAGGAGCCTCTGTGCAGTCTCTGGCCCTTGCTGGGCACTCCGCACCTCCCCCTCCACCCGGCCTCGCAGGGCTGACCACAACCAACTAGAATGCTTTTCTGCAGCCCCCACAACACAGCCCGGAGCCAGGGAAAGGTGCTGGGGGGTGGGGGTGTTTTTCCTGCAGGCCCACAAAGCGCCCTCATGAGCCTCCCAGAGCCCAGCAGCGGGAGTGCAAAGTCAGTCTCGACAGGCTCAGGAACCAGGCCTGCACCGTCCTCCACAGCACCTGCGGGAGTCTCGCGTGCTTCCGGACTGCCTTGGTGTCCAGCTCATGGGGACGCTGGGGTGACGGCTGGGGAGCTCATGCAACACCAGCACGTCCATGGACATATTGCTCTCCCATTCCTCCGGCACTGCGAGGTCCAGAAATGTCCCTCCCTGGACTGCTGAGACTCAATGACGAAGAGAACGTGGGCCCTTTCAGGGCTGGGAAGCGGCCGAGAAGGCGCCAGCCACTGCTGTGTCTGTCCACTCAGAATGGGAGCGCAGAAGGCCTCGGAGGAGAGGAGTTCTGCTGCAGAGGAAGTCGGCTCTCACCACTTCCTGTGGCGGGCGGGACTTACTCCAGCCTCCCAGCTGGTGCCCACCCTGGTTAGCTGCCCCTTTCCAGCTCCTCAACGACCACACACGGCGGCCCAGTCAGACTTTGGCAGCTCTCCCTTGTGGTAATATATACCCTGGGAGCTAATCCGCTTCCTCTTTCAGGAGAGCCTGGGGCCAGGGCACCACCAGCAGGGACAACGAGAGTCAGACATTCACGCAACAGCAGAGACAAGAGCTGATCCTCCCAGACCATTCCATGGGCACTGCAGCCTGAGAGGACATCACCAGACACAGCAGCGTTTACCCTAGGGCCGGCACACCCTCACTCAAGCCAAAGCCCAGCGCATGGGGACCTTTTCCTCGCTCCTCTCAGGAAGGCTAATAGGTCTGGCTACAGGCACTGAGCAAGGAGAGAGCCAACCAAACTGTCTGTGGATGCTGGTTTTAGAGAAACTGTATAGTGCGAGTAGGGCACGTACCTTGCATGCAGGAGACCTAGGTTCAAACCCTGGGGCCATATATATGCTCTGGAATCAAGCTAGGAGTGAGCCCTGAACCCCAGGGAGTGTGCCCCCTCCCCAAGAATGCTATCTTTTCTTCGTGGGTCACACCTGGCAGCACCCAGGGCTTACCCTGGTGAAGCTGGGGGGGCCATATGGGGTGCTCGAGATTGAACCTGGGACATGAGCAAGGGAAGTGCCCTCCCCACTCTACTACAGCTCCGGCCCGTTCTGTTGTCTGCTTCGTGGAAACCTGCCATCACTGACCAGGTGTCTCAGGAGTTCTGAGTGCCAGTTCCCAGGGCAGTCTGGCCTGCCAGGCTGGTCCAAAGTCTCCGCTCATACCCCAGGGGCTGAAGGAGACCCACGGGCGTGCTGCTCTCTCCCGAGAAGGGGCTGGTCTCCCTGGGGAAGGAGAGACCACACCCTCAAGGGCTCTCCCCTCCTCCATGCTGGGCTGCGGGGGGCCGGGTTGGGTCCCGGGGGAGACAAGCTGCGCCAGCTTCTGCCTTCCTACAGGGCTGGGTTTATTTCCCCAAAGAAGGGAAAGGGGCTTCTCCTGGCACTGCAAGGAGCGAGCAGCCATTTCCGGAGGACATGATGGAGGCTGTTAGCCACGGGGAGAGGCACGAGAAAGCCTTTTTCCTTACGGGTCAAGTCTCCAAGGCAAACACTCAGACGACAACGAAACAAGAACCGGAGGTCTCTGCCACACGACTCCAGAGAAACGTCTGTGCTCAGATAAAAGGGAAACGGGGTGGCAGCGTGAAGAACAGGGATGGGTGTCCTTCATTTTCTCTGAGCTGGCCCCGAGCTCTGCCCAGGCTGTGGCCCTCGCAGCCCTCCCGGAGCAGCGCCTGCGGAGCACAGCTGTGACGGAGTCCAACGGGAGTCTTCACAGCAGCGCCCCACCCCGTCTTCACTCCGAGGAATGACTGCTGGGGGTGGTGGGTGGGGTAGAGGCATAAAGCTAGAAAGGAACTTGTCCCCAGGGTGGTGGGAGCTGCAGGCTCCCCAAAAGTTCACCCCTAACCCCCACCGCTACTTTTCAGGACAGCCCCCAGAAGAGCAAGGTCCCTACAGGGCCCTCTTTGCAGACTCCCTGTCGGGCAGAAGGCAGGCCTGGAGGGTAAAAGTTGAAACAGGCCCAAGTGCAACCCATTTTCGGTGCAAATGTTGTTATCGCCCCCTAGAGGTTATAGGTTTTCTAGCCCAAATTTGCACTCATCTGTAAACTATAATTAACTCAGATTTGCTACACTCCAAGTATTTTGCAGAAGTCTTTGAAGTTTCTTCCAGGCACATGATTCTATAATAGGAAAAGGGCCGAGCTTGGGCTCAGCTGTTTTCCATTGCCAGCAAGGATGGACTGGAAGGAAACGTCTTAAAACGGTAGTCAGAAAGCCCGAGATTAGAAATGAAACTTTCGAACACTGAAGTTCGTTCAACACTGGAAATGGAAGCTGGACGAAAGTGACGCTATCTTTCTCCTTGGGATGCTTTTAACAACTGGGGTGGGGGTGAGAAATCAAACGGGGTGGGGGTGACCTGAGTACATATGGCTTTTTTGTGGAAAAGGTCGAAGACCCACGACCAGGGATGCCATATGCGGACCGAGTCACCTTCCCGGGGCCTGGCCTGTGCACGCCTGTCCCTGGGGGAGTGTGCTTGGATCTGTGTGGTCGGCACAAGTGGGGACATGCCCCTCTCCCTTACCCTGAGTCCTGGCTCCTTGGGGACAGCAGGAACCCTCTCTTCCCCACTCAGGGAGCTGACATCTAGTTTTCCAGGTTCCTTACAGCGTTGTCTCCTCTGCTTTGGTTTGTCTAAAAAAATTCTAGGAGGCAAACGGAAACCAGCGTTAACACCACAGAGTATCCCGGCGAGAGGGGGCTACTCGCCCACCGCCCTCAGAGAGGCTCTGTGCAGCGGTGTTTCTTCCTGGCTGCCCCGCCTTCTCCAGACTTGTTCTTGCCATCTCCCCCTTGCTCTCCCCTGTGACCCGACTACTGGCCGGTCTCCGGAGGGTCACAGCTGTAGCCACACTCCCTTCTCCGGCTGGCTCTGAGCTGTCACAGCTCATGAATAAGTTGTCCCCAGGACAAAACGGGTGGCAGGGGACCAGAGCAAAAGAGAAGGAAAACTACAAACCATCAGGGCCCAGGGGTCTGCCCTCCAGCTGCCCGGCCTAAGGGTCCGGAGAAGGCAGTCAGTGGCCTGGAGAGGTCCTGAAGCAGCAGCTGACAGAAGGGACAGAGACCCCTCCCTGCCAAGTGGGCCTGCGCCCCTGTGGACAGCACACCAGGCTGCTCTCCTGGGAGGGGGCACATTGGTGCAAACTGAACTCCTGCTCGGCGCTCGGGCTGTCGCTTTATGGTGCTGGGGGCTGGGGGAAAGGGCTGCGCTCATGCTCAGGCAATGCCTTTAGATTCTGTGACCACCTTCTGACGGGGACTCTAGCTTCTGTTCCGGAAACCTTTCATCCTAACTAAGAGTGTTTTCCTCCTAAACGGCAGTGATAGTCCCAGATTTCATCCCAGCCTTGCCTTCCAGGACTCCCGCAGCACAGTCCTTAGTAAAGGGGGCACCGAGCCCTCCGGAGAGAAGAGCGCGCGGCAGCCCCCACAAACACTTACTGCTCCAAAGCTGGGGGCTTCCAGAGAGTAGTCGGCCTGCTGCCTCAGCCAGTCCAGCAGACTCTTGCTGGGAACGGGCTTCTCGGCCTGGGCACTGGTGGCCAGGGCTGGCTCAGGGGCCAAGGAGGCAGGCACCGGACCCTCAGGGTGGGAGGTGCTCAGGGAGGGCTGCACAGGGTCTTCACGGACCTCCTGGAGGAAGGAAATACAAGGAAGTGCACTCGGTCATGGCAGAACGAACGACAGCTTGAAGAAAAGGCCACAGAGGTGGTCTCAGAATCTTTCCATCCGCTCGCACCCTGTCATTACGCTGCTGGGTGCTGGATTAAGAACCCTACAAACCACCGCGCCACACATGTGAGCACTTACACGCGCTGGGTGTTCTTGCCACCTGCACGCGCCCTCATCTTCTGTCTCCTGGCAAAGGCGACTTCCAGCCCATCCGCTCAGGTTCTGAGCATCCTCTTTGTCGTCAGCAGCCGTCCCGGCAACACTGGCTGGCCGCCCCACAGCACTCCACTCACGACAGGAAACCCCACCTTGCCGTTTACTCACCTCCTCCTCCCTTTATTGAACAAGCACCTCTTACTTAACTCTGTACAACCACTGCCTGTGTTGGGTCGATGGACACAGAACAATGTCAGTGCTAAGCAAATGAGATCTTTTGGCTTCCCAACTGCAGTTTAGCTTCCCAAATGACAACCAGGATAACTTATTAACAGAGGTGCTGGGCTCTGAGAGATTAGGGTATCCTGACTTGGTCATCTCTTTGTAGCATAATCTTGAGCAAATTATTCAATGATTTTTCCCCCTATTTTTTTGGTTCACACCCGGCTATGCTCAGGGCTTACTCCTGGCTCTGCACTCAGGAATTACTCCTGGCGGTGCTCGGGGGGCCCATATGGGATGCGGGTTCAGGGTGCTGGGCTCTGAGAGATTAGGGTATCCTGACTTGGTCATCTCTTTGTGCATAATCTTGAGCAAATATCAATGATTTCCCCCTGTTTTTGGTCACACGGCTATGCTCAGGGTTACTCCTGCTCTTAACTCAGGATTACTCCTGGGGTGCTCGGGGACCATATGGGATGCTGGGGATGGGTTTGCCTGCAGCACCCCTATGATAGCACTCATCACAGGGCTGCTGTGAGGATCAGATGGAACGAGCCTGTAAAATCCTAAGTACAGAAAAAGAAGCACTCAATTTTTTTGTGTGTGGGGAAGTTGGAACACACCAGGTGGTGCTCAAAGGTTCCTCCTGGCTCTGTACCCCCAGTGCTAAGGGGACCTAAGGGGGTGCTGGTGATCAAACCTGTGTCAGCAGCGTGCAAGGCAAGCACCCTCCCTGCTGTACCATTTTTCAAACTCCAAGCGCTCAATAACTTTGTTGAATGCTTACTCAACGTTACTTAAAACAAACATATAACACCCAAAAACCTGATTCCTGTTTTGGAGCTCAAAACACATTCCATTGGAAAAAGCAAAATACAAAGAAAAAGTTAGTGGTCTTGTATACATTACACAAAGTCTAAGATTTTTCCATCTGGCTCACCACTGAATTAAAAAGACCAACAAACCAAGGTGTGTCCCCTGGAAATCACCTGGCCCCTAGGATGCAGTATCCCCCACACTGGGAGACACTGGCTGGATGTGATCTTTCCTGTTATTTACAACAATCTACTCTGAATTTAGAGGCTTTCCGCTGAATGCTTAAATCCTCAGAACTGCCCCTATAGCTGATGCTGCTGTACCACAGGACAGAGGAGTAAAATGAGGCTCGGTGGGGCCAGGAATGACCCCTGGTCCTTCTCCCAAGCCCCGAGGGCTGGGAAAGCTAAGCTGCAGCAACAAACCCAAACTCGAACCCTGCCTCCCAGCTTCAACACACGGCCCCAGAGTCTCTTCTCAAGCCCTGGAGAACCGGGGCCTGTTCCTCTGGGTTGCACTCAGGTTCTGGGGGTTCATTTTTCGATTTTCTTTGGTTTTTTGGTCCTGGCTCTGCACTCAGGGATCACTCCTAGCAGGGTTTGGGGGAACACATGAGATGCCAGGAATTGAACTCAGGTTCTATATAACTCTGCAGGGTCGTGTGATTTTCAGAAGACTTGAGGGTCGAAGAAAAGAAGCGGGGTGTGGGGGGAGAGAGAGGCGGGGGAGAGAGAGAAAAAGAGAGAAAGACAGAGAAAGACCCTAAAACAGGGAGGAAGAAGGGCTTGCTGGTCAGTGTTTGGCCTCAATGGCCTCTCGTACCCACCAAGATTCCTGCCTGGAGCGTCTGCTCCTTCAGAAGGATGAGGTCCATCCCGCCCTCGACATGTCTCCGCCTCCCTCTCCGCCTGCGCAGGGCCGCATCATCTCTCCGGAGGCTTCCGTTGACGATCTGCCCGGTCACAGGGTGGATCAGGCCCGCCTGGAGAATCCCAGATAAGTCCATGCCAAGGGCTCCTTGAAGCGAACTGATGGCACCAATCTTGGGTGCTGGCACTCACTGGGAAAGGAGACGTGCCTCCCGGGGAGCCCCTCGGATGTGCAGGAGAGGTCGATGGCCGACTCCCCATGCCAGCCATTGAGGATGATGGGGGGGGTGCCCATGGGTAGCAGAGAACTGTTCTAGGCTCCGGCCCTTGGCATCCCTGTCCACCTCATACTCATAAGGCCGTCTGTGCTTTTGCTCTTCCTTTGTGAATCCTGGACTCAGGGAAGTTCTCCTGCGAATAGACAGGCAAGAGGGGGTCTGAATGCCACTCCATGGCTTAAAGCCAAGCTCCTTCTCTGCTCTGACTTTCCTATGTTACCATGACTGGTTTCTTATTAGTCACCCTAACTCTACAGACTTCTCAAACGTCAGTACCAAGTCACCCGGCGTCTGTGGCCTTGAGAGTCTGCGCAGTTAACCGGATTACAGATGCTGCCGAAACTTCGAGTCCATCAACTACATTTGGAATTACAAGATGCTAAGTTAGAGAATCTCAACCTCAGCAGGACATTCATGCCACTGGAGATCAGAAGGAAAAAATCCAATACTCAGCCCGCACGGCACACTAAGGAAATCACAATCAGTCTAACAATGGATCTCAAATGAAACTTGTTGAGCTTGAGAGACTGTCCAAGTGTTCGGGCACTTGCCTCGAAAGTGGCCCACACCCCTGAGCAAAGCCAGGAGTGATTCCTGTGCACAGAGCTCTGAGGAGCCCCTGAGCACGTGTGGGTATGCCCCCAAACAAGTCCCAAATGGAGTTTTGGGGTTTGTTTTGGGGCTACCCCCCAGCAGTTCAGTGGGGAGGCTACTCTTGGCTCATTCCCAGCGTTGCTCAGCCCAAACCTGGGGCTCCCATATGCAAAACTTATGCTCCAGCCTTTTGCGTTATTGCCCTGGCCCTAAACAGAGTCTTCAACTCACAGCGCATTCCAACTGTGACTTCTTTAACTCCATCAGCTGGCACTGTGCTCGCAGGCCTCCTCATGCCGAGCACTAATCCATCGCTGCCTTGTGCTCCTGACAGTCATGAGTCCAGCCTGCCAACTCCACCCCCCCTCCCCTTCTTTGCGCTCACTCTGCCAATAACCTCTGCAAGGGCTTGATCTCTTCATTAGACCACCACGTGGATTCCAGCTGCAGCGGCCGCCCTCGGCGTCTCCCATGACCCTCACACCAGCTCCCGCTGGGCTGCAAACCCCTGCCCTCACCCTTTCCTGCGCCAAAGCCTCTGGGCTTGTTTGTTTCGTGTCTGGGGCGCCACCTGGCAGTGGTCAGGGCTCAGCTCGGTGCTGGGGACTGGACTGAGTGTCCGCCGTGGGCATGGCAAATACCTTAACCCCCTGTACTCTCTCGATGACCCTGCTCCAAACTTTTAAAAGCTCTCCGCTGTCCGTGGAATGAAATCCAGATTCCTCAATTAGCACTACTGGCTTAAAAGAAAATGCTACCAGTCCAGAAACGGTTTCCTGAGTGGGCTGGCGCAGTGAGAAATGCAAAGTGCCGCTGTTCTTTGTTTCTCATGCCTCACCTTCGGGACCTGGGCCGCCACGGCCGCCCGCCCGCTGAAGCCGTGTTCCGACACCTCTGGCTCGGACAAGCAGCTCCGAGAGCCAGCGCTGCTGGTTACCCGAAGGGGTGGGCAGCGTGCCCGAGGGCTCGTACTGCTGGCTGGACGGCCACTTCCCCCTTTAACACCACGTGGCAGATATTATCGAGGCGGTTGATTATCACGCGATCCTACAAAAAAACCATAACAGCTCTGAGGAGTAAGTACCACGTTACTGGACTCCCAGCCCTTGAGATCGAGAGCCAAGTTTTTTTTTTTTTTTTTAACCAGAAGGGAGCTAATTATAAAATAGCACACTGAAATTTATTCACTTCATAATCCTTAAGATAGATTTTACAGGAAGAGTGAAAATCAAAGCCATAAATGATGTATATAAATGGGAACAATCTGACACTTCTGTTTGATGGTATCATAATGCTTTATCATTAATGCTGGACTATTACATAGCTATTATTATTCTTATTTTTTTTTTTTTTTGCGTCACACCCGGCAATGCTCAGGGGTTTCTCCTGGCTCTGCACTCAGGAATTACTCCTGGTAGTGCTCGGGGACCATATGGGATACCGGGGATCGAACCCAGCCAGCATGAGCTGGCTGCGTGCAAGGCAAACACCCTACCTGCTGGACTATCACTCCAGCCCCTATTATCTTTTCAAAAATGGAAATAACCCTGTGTCTGAAAAGAGTCCATTCCTCAGAAACACTCCACAATGCCTGAATGAGGGCGCCAGAGCAGGAATGGGCGGGGAACACAGGCTCTGTGAGGTACCTTTGGCCACTCAGAGAAGGAATAGAGGGTTTTCTCTTGGAGCAGCTGAGCAATGGTGGGGGCTCGGGCCTCCTGGGGGTCGTCCCCCGTCTCCTGTGATGCCGGATGCTGAGCTCTTGCTTTCCTCTTCAGAGTACTTTCCTGGGTAATCTGGGAAGAAGGGCAAAACGTTAAGGCAAAACTCAGGAGCAGCGTGGACCCGACAGATCAGGATAAGAATATTTATGTTCACTCATTCTCCGCATCCGGGAAGCCCAGGCTTGTCCTGAAGGTACAGGGTCTACCTGCCACTGCTTGGGTGTACCCAGGACCACGCGAGTGCTGAGGAGGCCTCCTGACTCTTTCCTTGTTGTTCTTTGATTTAATTTTGCTTCCGGACCACACCTGGCAATGCTCAGGCTTACTCCTCACCTCACAGTGCTTGGGGACCATATGAGACACTGGAGATAGAACCCGGGCCGGCACGATCACCTCGAACCTTCCTCAACTTTCTGGACAACTGCAGTTCACTCACGACAGCCACTGTTTTCAGACTCAGGCCTGTGGTTTTAGGCTTTAAACAAATGCTGAGGGGCCGGAGCGATAGTACAGCGGGAGGGCGTTTGCCTTACACGTGGCAGGCCCGGTTCGATCCCCGGCATCCCATATGGTTCCCTGAGCACCGCCAGGAGTAATTCCTGAGTGCAGAGCCAGGAGTAATCCATGAGCATTGCCAGGTGCGACTCAATAAGCAAAAAAAAAAAAAAAAAAAAAAAAAAAAAAAAAAAAACAAAACAAAAAACACCCCACAAATGCTGAATGCTTCCTAAAGTCATAAAACACTTAGCAGTATCCCACAACTCCAGCCTGTCCTGCAGTGTCAGAACTTGCTCCATGAACACACACACACACACACACCCCTTCATACCTTGACTATGGCAGTTTCCATCTCTCTCATACTCTTCTTTGCTCTCGAAATCCATGTCTTCTGACTTGAGCTCGCTTCCCTCGGGCAGGAACGGAGGGAAACCTTTTTGCCCTCAGTGCCTTCTTGCCAAGATTCCTTTAGAAGGTCAGGCTTCACTTTAAAGGGCTCTGAGGAAGCAGCAGGGGGGTCGCCCTCCAAGGCAGGACTGTTTGTTTGGCCTTTGTGCAGGTCTGGGCTATACCCCTTGGGTTTCTCTAGTTCGAATCCATCGTTCTCAAAGCCCCGTGCCCACCGCTCCATGTGTTTGCAGGGACACGGATAGGCCGCGGGAGGGAAAGCTAGCTGTGGCCCGGAGCCCAGGCTGAGCGTGTCCGAGGTTCCCTTCTTGGCTTCATCCACCGGGAAGCTGGCGCTCCGCTCCCTGGCCCGCTCACCCTGGTCTCGGGAGGTGCACAGCCCCCGGCCTTTCCCTGAGGCCTGCGGCCATGTCTAAGCTTTCCTCCTCGTTCTCCTCCTCTTCCTCCTCCCTCGTCACTGTGGCTCTGACTCAGAGTCAATTTACTCTCTAAACTTTTGCTTTCTAGCAAGTCGATGAGCTGCTGCTCTGAGGACAGGTTTCTTTTGGACTCGCAGACACTGAGATTGCACATATCGACAAAGCCACTCTCATTTCCTTGATCCAAGGAAGGCGAAGCTGAGCATTTGGTCTCCATCTGCCCGACGATGCTCCCGGGCCGCTGCCGTCTTTCCTCGCAGCTCAGGTCCCCTTCCTTTGAAAGGGACAGCAACAGATGCTTCCCGTTTTTTATGTTCATCTGCGCCACGCCGGCTTCTAAACTGCTCATTATAGAGGACCCAGAGGTGGTGTCTGCCTCCTGGCCGGCGGGCTGGCAGCCCCCCATCACTGCCAGCGGAGATGGCCACTGCCTCTTTCCTGGACTCCATCTCGGTCCCTGGGTTCTCTGGAAAAGAAGCCGGCTCCCGGCTAGGGACCTTCTGACCATACATCATACTCTCCAGGGGCTCAGGCAGCAGACCGTCATCGTGGCTGACGGAAATGACGCCCTGGACTTTAGCAATGAAGTTCTCACAGGTCAGGTCAGCTAAGCCGCCCCCAGGCAGGCCGAGCTCCTCTCTGTCTATTTTTCCGAGACTCTCGGGCTCGTTTTCCAGGGTCTCAGAAGTCCTGCTCATCGGGTTGTAGGTAAGAGACTCGTACAGCTTGGAGTTGGTCTGATACAGGCAACAGAGGCCGCCTGGCGCCTGCGTGTCGGCTCTCTTATGCTGGGCGTAGTTTCTGTAGGCGTCCAGGAAGGACAGCTGGGGGGTCCGTCATGATGTAGTAGTCGGTGCGGTTGAGCCCGTGCTTGGCGGTGCCGATGAGCAGGTCTCGGTCGGTGCTTTCCACACTCCCACCAGACCGGGAGGTAGAGACTTGGCCTGCAGAGCTGGAGACGCTCGTGCAGTTGAGGGCACGTCAGCACCTGCTCCCGCACCTTCCGCAGCAGCTCAACGCGGTACAGAGTCCTGGCGGCTCTTTCCTCGGGGATGGGCTCAACGTAGACGGTGGGATCGAGGGGGCCTGGAAAGGCAAGCGCAGAGCTATCATTTCGGGAGTGCCTGGGCCCACACGGTGCACCCGAGCCCCCTCAGAGCTAAAGACAGGTTTTTCATAAAACGAGGGTAGACCAAGTGAGGGTGACGCAAGAACAAAAACATCCCAGTTCTGGAAACAGGGTCAGGTCCCCCTCAACAGGGGTGCCAGGCCCCCTCTACACTAGGCGCTCTCTGGCTGTGGAAACCGAGTCACCGTGAGAATTCTGACAAACCACCATTAGCCCCGCTTCAAGGGGGCCCAGAGAAGCCAACCTGCTCAAGGGGGTAGACACAGAATTTAAATCTGGGTGATGTCAGCGTGATTCTATGGTCCAGGTCTTTGAAATCTATCTAGCTCTTTTGGCATTAAATAAAAAAGAAAGAAAAAAAATAAAACCAGAAAAAGGCAAGAGTCGGGACATCCGTACATGCTGTCGATGTCTGTTTTAGCTTTCCTAAAGGACAACCACACAACCGCAGGGTACGATCAACCTACAGATATGAGGCTCAAGTGGGGAGCAAAGAAAAAGTTTCAGAAAATCAATAAAAAGCAATTTTCAGAGGCATCAGCCACTTATGACATAGGTACAAGCCAATTCAAGACAAAAAAAATATTATTATTATCATTATTATTTTTTTGCAGTCACACCCGGCGATGCTCAGGGGTTACTCCTGGCTCTGCACTCAGGAATTACTCCTGGTGGTGCTCAGGGGACCATATGGGATGCTGGGGATCGAACCCGGGTGGGCTGCGTGCAAGGCAAAAACGCCTTAACGGCTGTGCTATCGCTCTGGCCCCAGATTAAAAATTATTAAGGTAAATTATTTTTTACCTAAGGTCCCTAGATCATGGCAAGGATTAACTTTCCATGTGACTTAAAGACCTCATTCCCATGACTTGATGGAATGGTTTGAGGCTCTTTATGTTCTTGGCATGGAAGATGCCCTTGGGCTATCTCGCATGTGATAGGACATACAGAGATGTTACCGGTGCCTGCTCGAGTAATCGATGATCTACGGAAGTCAAGTGATCAAGTGAAGTGACTTAAAGAAATGAAAACCAACTTGGGAAAGGTAGCAGCAGCACCTCATTATTTTTGTGAGGTTTCAAACCAATTTCAGGGTTTGTTAGACTGGACGGCCTTCGGGGAGAGCTCATTTATTATCTGAGGGAGACCCTGAGTCTGGGAACTCTGCTCGACTCCTTCTCGTAAGCGTGGCTAAAGCAATTCTCTCCTCTTCCTCATCTTACTGCATCTAGCCACAGAGTGTTGCTCACCACCATCCTTCCATGCAGGCAGGCGACAGACGTTTCGGCACATGGCCATAAAGCTGTAAAAATAGTGCTCCAAGCTCTCGTCTGACTTCTTGTCCAAGCGTGAAATGATGCGGAATTGTGTCCAGTCGAAGGTTTTCTTCTCTTGGTCGTAAACGACACCAAAGGAAGACACTGCCCTGCAGAAGTCCGCTTGCTCTCGTCTGGTCCACCTGAGACCAAACCAGAAAGTGACGGGGCGTGGTTTCCCTCTTAAAGAACCAACCCCCGCCTCCCCCAACCCCCACCACACACACTTACTCAGACTCCAGGAGGTTAAGTAAGAAAAAGGAAGAGCCCATTTGTCTACTTTACTGGGTGGGGTCTTTCGTTTGTTTTGGGGCCGGACCCTGTGATGCTCAGGGGTTACTCCGGTTCTGCACTCAGGAGTTGCTCCTGGGGTTGTTTGGAGACTGAATGGGAGGCTGGGGCTTGAACCTGGGTTGGCTGTGTTCAATGTCCTACATGCTACACGATCTCCCCAGCCCCTAACTGTTCATTTTATTGTAAGTTAAATTGGACTGGACATATGGAGATATTACTGGTGCCCGCTCTAGCAAATAGATGATGAACGGGAAGATAGTGATAGTGATAGTGAAATTGGACTGAAAACCTCAAGAGCTGCTCACCCTTAAAAATGGAGCTCCCATCTGACCCAGCAACAGCACGTCTGGGGGCCCAAAAAGAACCCAGCAGAAACATCATCTGCAATTCTAAGTTCACTGTTGCACTATTCACAACAGCCAGAATCTGGAAACAACCTGAGTACCCGAGAACAGACGAATGACTATGCAGCTGATAGAAAATGAAGTCATGAAATCTGCCGATAAACGGATGGACATGGAGAGTAGCACGCTGAGTGAAATGAGTCCACAGAGGACAGATATAGAACAACTGTATTCGTTTGTGGAATAATTATAAACATATACTATTTTATATATATATTCCAAAAATGAATGCACATAAATATATATATAAATTTAAATATAATAATATATAATAGTATGAGACTAATATCCAAGGCCAGGGAAAACAGGGCCCAGGAAGACGTGTCAATAATTGGAATCTACCAGAAGTGTGTGTGGGGGACGACGGTAGATAAGATAGAGAAGGGATCAGTTTGACAATAATAGTCGGAAATAGACTAGAACTGAGTATTGAAAGTAAGTAAAGGGATATACATGATAATGCTTCAGTGCACTGGTGGAGGGATGGGTGCTGGAACACTGTATGACTGAAACCCAATCACGAACAGCTGTGTCATGGTCTGTATCACGGTGATTCAGTAAAAAAGAAAAGAAAAAAGAAAAAAAGCCACTCACCCTAAGACCATTTTCAAATCTTGAAAGGTTTTCTTCTAGGTTTTATCTATTTCTAAATCATACCTGCACATTTGTGATCTCTTGATTCATCAATTTCAAAGCAACTAAATTTCCTCTTGTGGGAGATTTAAAAAATACTATACGTGTATAGTATTTTTTCTAAAATTCAAAAATACTATATGTGCTTCTATATTTTGCCTCTTGTGTTCCCTCTCTTCGAGCAGAGAATCATGGAGGAAGCCCCAGACCATTAAACTCGCCCCCTCTGGTCTAGAGAGAGCAAAGTGGTGCCCTCAGCTGTGGCTATGACGGGCTCATCAACTTTTCCCTGTCATTACACAGGCAGGTCGAACCCAGAATCTTCTGACACAAAGATTCTCTAGTTTTTAAATTTTTTTGGGCGGGGAGGTCACATCTAGCAGTGCTCAGGGGTTATTCCTGGCTCTGCACTCAGGAATTACTCCTGGCGGTGCTTGGGGCAACATATGGGATGCCAAGGACCAAACCAAGTCGGGTGCATGCAAGGAGAAGGCCTGACTTGTACTATCACTCCGGCTCCTGGGTCTCTCGTGCTTTATATCCTGCAGGACTGAGACAATCACTTCAGGGGACCAGATTATCTACGAGGGGTTTCTGGCATGGCACTCTCCACCCACAAAGGGAGTCAGTTAGGCGTGAAGTGGGGGTGAGGGGTGGGGTCAATGGAAGAGCAAGCAGGGAAATAGGGGCTCTGATTTTTCTCTTTGAAGAAAGGCTCTCTAGGGTTGGGGAGATGGCTCAAATGGTTGGAGCGTGCTCTTAGTATGCTGCAGTCCTGGGTTTGAGCTCTGGCACGAGGCTGGTTACAGCCCCTGGATGCTGTCTGCCAACTATTCCTCAGAATCACCAAAATTCACGCAGCTAGGAGCACACAGAAACATGTACATTCATTATGCAGTCTTTTAATTGACTAGCTGCTACATCAGAAGAAAGGGAGACAGACCAAGAACTGCAGCTTTACTGGAATATTCTGGGGCTTCCACTCCTAGCTAGTGCTAGCTTTCTCATTTTCACCTTAATTTTCACCAGGTGGGCAAGTACTCACTTAATACCCTCCTTCTGGGCTGGCACTTTATAGCATGCTGTTCTCAAAGGCTTGATAAGGGCGGCCAGTTATACCAAGATAGTTTTAATGCACACTCTTCACTCTGCTGCTCAAAGCAGCAAACGCGTGCCAGTGTGGTGTCTGAAAACAACATCCCCAGAGATTGCGGTCTGACGTAGGGAAGTAGAAAAGCTAGAAAATCACAAAGGTCTGGGCACTGCAACCAGGGGCCCGAGCTCTCATCAGACACACAGCCAGCACAGTGCCACCAAGACTTGGAGGGTAGCTTTAAGGGGTGCTGGCGACAAAGAACTTCACAGAGAACGTCAAATACACTTTCGCGCTCCAGCCCTCACCTTTGCCTTTGACCCCATCTGCCCTTTGACCCCATCTCCACAAGCCCTTCAGATCATGGCTCTTACCTTTTTTGAGCTTCCTTGTTGATAAGATCCATTTCCGTGGTTCTCCTGAACATCTCTTCCTGGCCCCAGTACCCTTGGTTCCCTGGGCCCAGGAGTTCAGGTCGACAGAGTTCCTTGCGGTTGCACCGCTGGTAAATGGTGACCAGACGCCGGAGACGAGCTGTGAGAGCAGACGAAACTGGCCAGGGCGATTTGTCTGAGTCGGAGCCATCCTGGGCTTCAAACATCAGTGAGGACATTAGTATTTACAAAGAGAACCAGAACAAAGGTGACTGCACCAGTCAGAGTGCTAGCGTTCACAATCAGTTCGGGCGAAGGCAAGGCTGGAAGGCTGCGTTAGTGTAACTTCGGGGTGCAGCTGGCTGTAATGGGCCCTTCGTGGTCTCATAACTGATCTGAAGACCTTGTGCTCAGGCAACTGAAGAAGCAAAGGCTTTGCAGCCTTCTCCAAACAAACCTGAGGGCTTCTGTGCACCTGGGCCTCTACGTGCCAACACCTCCACTGAGTGTGAAGGCAGAAAAAGAAAACAAACAAACCCAATCCCCCAGCTTAAAAACAACAACAACTTGGGACCTTACTTTTCTTTTGCCTTCAGAAGACACAGAAGTCTCACCTGCCTGGCTGTCATCCTTCTTTTCGCCAAAGACGCCATCACCCCCGTCACTGGAACTCTCCTGGGGAAACATGAGGCCTCACCATCAGCAAACAGGACTGCAGAGCGAACCCACACAGCCCTCTCCACAGGAGGAGCAAACAGTCACGAGCCACCTACCTCCTCCAGCCCACAAGCACCTTAAGATAAGAGCCCCTGATAAAGATCATTCCTCAAATACGAATAGGTTCTTCTGTGGTCTCAGAACTTGCTTTGCAACTTTTTTCCCCTCTTTTTAGGGTCATACTGGTAATAGAAAAGGGTTACACTCCTGGTTCTGTGCTCAGAGACCACTCCATGTGGGCTTGGGGGACCATATGGGATGCCAGGGATCAAACCCGGGGCTACCGTGCACAAGGCAAATGCCCTATCTGCTATACTATCACTCTGGCCTCCTGCTTTGCGAATTTTAAGAGCCAGAAAGGAGTTCATTTAAAATATTCTTTCGTGCCACTGTGGGGAATGATTCTGCCTCCAGAGAATTAGCCTAAACCACCATGAGTTGGCACGTTCAGCTAGACAATGACAGTTTACAGCATTATATTTTTTTAGCTGTGAATTTAAATATTTGCTTCACCATCATCACTTGCAATTTAGTCCTATCATTTCACAAATGCTGTGCTTGATATTTTCCCCCTTCCCTGTGAGAAAGCATCGTGCTTATGTTCATTATGGTTAGCTCACTTCACAGCAACAGACGCTATTTTCCTCAAACATGACTGCTCCAGACAGGAGACCTGATGGCTCAAAGCCCCAGGAATTTCAAAATTAAAATCACGATCTGAGGCTTCCAGCAAATCTGGGGTAATATCACAGGCAGAGAGCTTATCCAAACTGGAGCATCTCTGAAGTTGGCTCGCATGGATTCCTTCAAGAACCCTTTTCTGGTTGCAGGCATGGAATTTTAAAAGCTGTATCTGTATAAGGTGACCGAGTCCTGGGCAGAAGGGAGTGTGCTGTTTTGCAAGCAGACTCACCCTTACAAGAAAGCACTGCTTCTGACTCAAATCTTTTCTTTATCCCGTGTGACAGGGCAGGAGAACCCTAGTAAACCAGAACTTCTGGCCACGTTTGGGCATAGGGTCAGATTAGAAGAAGGGTCAAATAATTGTAGCTGTAGACTGGTGTGTGCACGTGCACCTCAAAATAAAAAAAATGGCTCCTTATACTTTTAAAGGACTAAATAGTAAAAGAATATGAAACATGATTAAGTGCGTCATGAGACTGATTTGTCTGCTCTGCTGCAGAAAGTGACGGCCGCCTCCTGGACTGGCACATACAGCACGAGTGATGAGCCCACTACTAACAGCACAGAGAGACACCCACGGCCAGCACAGCCACAGCACGAGACACTGACTGCCCTCGGGCCTGGTGCCATGAAGGGGCTGAAAGAGAAAACTCTAAAAAGGTAAAGAGGAGCAGTGGTACATTTCCAGAAGGAATTAATTTCTCTTCCTAGAATAATGAGAACCGTTAGCATCACTGAGGGCAGGGTGTTACTTGATCCCTGTGAAAACCCTTTATCTCGGTTACTGAGAGCATGGAGGACAGTGTTACATATTCAGAACTGGAGAAGACCAGCTTCCTGGCTTCCCTCTTTGGCCAAAACTGTTTCAAACTATCTAATGTCAGTGGATAAAAAGGAACAAATGCAGGGCTCTTGGATCACGATTGTAAAGCAATAAGCGCTTTCTTAAAAACTATTGACTCAGATCCAATATCAGATCATTGGAAATGGGACGCTCAAAGTACAGTGCTCACAAATCTTTAGGAATAAAGGGGAAGCAAAGGAGTTCATCTGCTCTTGTGGACAGGGACAGACGTCTCGAAAAAATTAAGCTCAAATAAAGCCTCGTGTCTCCTGGAGGAGAAGCTCAACGCAACTCTCCATGCAATGGCAATGGAAACAAAGCAATCAATGGAGGAAAAATAACTGCTCGAGGACGAATTAATCCGAGTATCAAAGTTTATATACTAAAGGAATTGGAGGTGTTGAAGAATGCAACGGTGATTCATAACAACAGAATTCAGCATGGAGAGAAATGTATCACTGATATTGGAGACAAAGTACTAGCCATGAACAACAATGAAGTGGAAAATAAAGGAAAAGAAAAGGAATGGAAGAGAACACAAGATTCTACATAGCCATAGAGCCACAGAGCCACAGGGCCATGGAAGAATCTTACATCCTAGGTACTATGGCTCTGGCCCCTCATTCTGAACGGTGACAAGCTTAAAGTGTGCTCTCTTTCAGGTCCCAGGCAAAGACATCCACTGTTTCCAGTTATATTCAACATAGTATTAGAAGTCCTGGATGCAGCAGTCAGGCAAGAAAAACAAATCAAAGGGATCCAAATTGGAAAAAAAAGAAGTCAAATTTTCATTATTTGTAGATGACATGATAATATACACAGAAGACACAGAAAAGTCCACAAAAAGTTCCTAGGAACAAACCAATAGGGCAAAGTAGCCAGCTATAAAGTCAATACACAAAATGGTCTACGAGAAGTGGTTTGGTCTGGGGCCGGGCGATAGCCCAGCGGGTAGGGCGTTTGCCTTGCACGGCCGGCCTGTGCCGGCCCGGGTTCTATCCCCCGGCATCCCATATGGTCCCCCCGAGCACCGCCAGGAGTAATTCCTGAGTGCAGAGCCAGGAGTAACCCCTGAGCATTGCCGGGTGTGACCCAAAAAAGCAAAAAAAAAAAAAAAATAAAATAAAATAAAAAAAAAAAAAAGGCAAAAGGAGAAGAACAGAGTTAAATAGTGTCCATTTTAAAGTGTCCAAAAACATCAAGTATTTAGGAATCAACATAACAAAAGATGTGGGAGATCAATACCATGCAAACTTGAAATCACTTAAAAAAGAGACAGAAGACTTTAGGAGAACGGAAAACTATTCCATGCTTATGAACAGGAAGAATCAATACCGTTACAATGACTATCCAATCTAAATTATTATACAGATTAAATGAACTCCTCATCCAAATTCAGGTGACATTCTTCAGTTATCCAGAAACAAAGTTTGTACAGCATCAGAGTAGACCCCAAACAGCCAAAGCCATAATTAAAAAAAAAACAAGAAATTGGAAAGTATCTCATTATTTAATTGGGAACTATACTACAAAGATACAGTGATCAAAACTGCATAGTACTAAAGATAGGTCCTCTGAATAATGAGTCAGAATCAAACACCCAGAATCAAACAGAATCAAACACCTGTATTTATGGTCAGTTAATTTTTAGTAAAGTCTCTGAGACCATGAAGTGGAATAAAGACAGTCTGGGAAAACCAGATAGCCATGTATACATAAGTTGAAGTGGATCCGTATCTCATACTTTATACAAAGGTCAATTCAAAATGAATCAGACTTTTTTTTCCCCCTTGGGTCACATGCTGTGATGATCAGGGATTACTCTTGGCTCTGCACGCAGGAACTACTCCTGGCTGTGCTCGAGGGACCATATGGGACATTGGGGATTGAACCCAGCCTAGCTGCATGCAAGGCAAACGCCCTACCAATTGTAGTATCTCTCCAGCCCTGGATCAAAGACTTAAGAGATCTGATAGGCAAACTATAAAGTACACTGAGGAAAATATAGGCAAAATACTCTAAGATTTATACTTCAAAGATATCTTCTTCAGTGATAACCACTAGCAAAGGCAACAGAATAAAAAGGGACTACACCAAATTGGAGCTTCTGTGTGACAGAGAAACAAAGGCTAAAAATTAAAAGCTAGTTTATTTTTGTTTGCTTTGTTTTTGGGCCATACCCAGTGGTGCTCAAGGCTCACTCCCTTGCTCTGCACTAAGGGATAAATCTGGCGGGCTCAAAGGGCCAGACAGGATGCTGCGATCCAACCTAAGCTGGCCAGGTGCAAGGCAAGCGCCCTCCCTGTTGTATTATTTCTCCGGCCTCAGAAGACAGCGGAATGGGAAAAAATATTCAACATATCAGATAAAGGGTTAATATGCAGGATATATATAGCATTCACTAAGAATACCACCACCAAAAAAATCCAAAAACCCTATCAAAATATGTGGGTGGTGGGAGGAGGAAATGAACAAATACTTCTCAGAGGAAGGCAGATAGATGGCTAGTAGGCATACGAAAAAGCTCAGCATCACTCATCACTAGGGAAATTCAAATCAAGATGACAAAAGTATCCTCTCACACTGGTGAAAATGGCACATTATGAGAAACAGTAGGAACAATCTGTGTTGGTGGGCATGTGGTGAAAAAGGAACTCTCATCCACTGCTCGGTGGGAGAACTGTCTGGTTCAACCCTGCTGAAAACAGTATCAAGAGTTCTTAGTAAACTAGCATTGAGCTGTTCTTTGACCCAGCAATTCCACTTTCGGGCATTTATCCGAGACAGAGAAAACATGCATTCAAAAGGACATATGCACACCGTTATTCACTGCAGCGCTTAGCACAATAGCTACGACATGCACTCAATGTAGGCTTTCAATAACATATGAATGGACTGTGAAGATGTAGTACAGATATTCAATGGGATACTGTGGCGCTACAAGGAACAATGAAATTGTGCCATTTGTGGCAACCTGGTTGGAACTGGAAAATACCACGTCAGAAGAAGATGGAAAAATACAGGGTGATCTCACTTATTTGTGGGGTATAGAATGGGATGAAGAAATGCAGCACAGTAAAGTGAGGGATACCTAGATCACCCCTGGGCCCCAGAGCATAGAGAGGACAGAGAAGAAAAGAAATGAAGGAGGGAAGGAAGAAGATGAGAAAGGGAAGTGACGGAGGACCAGGGGTGCAGAGCCTCAGGTATACCACTGTGTAATACGTATCATCTACGCTTTTTTTTTCATTCCAAAAAAGCCAAACAATCCATCTCACATAAGAGAAACTGAGGAACAGGAGGCAGAAGCTCTTGTCTTCTAGCCCACGTCTCACTATAGAAGACGAGCTCGAACTGCTGCCCAGCAGAGCCTCTGAGCAGCATTTAGAAAAAGATAAATTGAACAAAAGTGGGAGATACAAAAAATCCAACCAGCACGTTTAGTGCAGGAGGTGAGGGGTGAGGAAGGCCTAGTCTAGATACTGGCTATTCTGCATTGACTTTTTTAGCTTACAGACTAGTAAAGTCAACCTGAAATATACATAGTTTATAAATCACTTCAAAATATGGAAGTCATTCTCCATCCCACCTGCATGTTCGGCTTGTTTTGGGGCCACACCCCATGATGTTCAGGTCTTACTCTTGGTTTTGTGCTCAGGAGTCAGGGATATGGGGTGCTGGGGATCGAACCCGGGTGGATTGCATGCAAGGCAAGTGTCCTACCCTCTGTACTATCACTCCAGGCCCTCCATGTGAAGTCTTTTAAAATAATTATTTTGGTGGACCTATATTCAAATAATTTGGTGGAACTCCTAGCTCTGCTCTGGGATCATTCCTGGAGGTGTTTGGAGGACAGGATGTGGTGCCAGGGATTAAACATGGGTTGGTCACACCACTGCAAATGCCTTACCTGCTGTGCTCTCTCAGGCCCTCCGGCTGATTTTGATTATCATTTATAGGCTAGATTTTAGGGATTTGAAGAGCAACGTAATTAAAATAGGTATTAATTTTGTAAATGAACATTATAGTTTCAGAGGCATTAAATCCCATAAAAGAAAATTCCTCGAAGGAAACAGGTTATTTTTTTTTTTGGGTCACACCTGGCAATGCTCAGGGGTTACTCCTGGCTCTGCACTCAGGAATTACTCCTGGCGGTGCTTGGGGGACCATATGGGATGCCGGGGATCGAACCCGGCCGGCATGGGCCGGCCGCATGCAAGGCAAACGCCCTACCCGCTGGGCTATAGCTCCGGCCCCTAAAACAGGTTATTTTTTATTGTTGTTGCAACAATTCTTTCAATGTCCAGATCTCTCCCCAGCTGGACGGCTGATCAGTTTGGCATGTGAAGTTGAACACAAACAGCTCTGTTGTAGGGGATAGCCTGGAAATGGTTTGGTGACTGCCTTTTGCAGAAGATGCTGTTCTAAAGAGTGACCACGTATGTGCAGATGGAATACTGTCCACGTTCTTGATGATGAAAGAATACTTGATAGAAAAAAGAATATCGGACCTAGTGATGTCTTCATTCTGACAGTCTTAATTCTGTCAAGCGAGAATCTGGCAAAGTCCTTTTACTCTCCTGCACCTGAGTTTCTTTGGCTCTCACGTGAGTATAAGGGTACCGATATCTCTAGCGCTGACCTCACACAGCTAAAGCAAACAGCAGCTGTAGCAAATGGGAAGAGTTGAGAGACTAAGGCTGCATGCAAGGATACGCTCTCACTGTCATGTCTTTGGCATCTGAGTCGTTTTTATGGGGAAAACACAGCCCATATTCCACACACTAAGCAAGGGATGAGAATGGCAGAGCTTGGGGCTTGTCAAGACCAAAACCCAATTTCCTTCAGGTCTAGGGTCTGAAGTTTATTTGCTTTAGCTTATCACTTCTTAATCCTCAGGGAGAGACTGAAATGTCTATTTGTAAAATAATTATCTTCTACTCTGGGAAAGTGATGTCATTGTTACTGTTGAAAAGAATCGGAGCTGAACGAAGCCAAAGAACACTTGAACCAACAGGGAAAAGCCATTAACTTTTGGATGGTGCTAGATATCTTCTCAATGGTGTTAGCTGGGGACAGAGCTGCAGCGAACTCTGGGACCCAGCATCCATTACACTCTGAGAGGCCCATTTGTTTCATTACTTAGGCAGCAAATGTGGGGAGATGGTCCTGGGGCCGCCAGGACGGTTTCAGTCTGCTTGAGCAGAGCTCCCGAGACCTCATTTGAAAATGCAATGCCCGCTGCGGCCCGCAAAACTACGCTGTCCCTGCCCCTCAGTGCAAGTCCAACTAACCCGCTGCACATCACACATGAGATAAATACAACAGCACTTTGAAAAGCGAAGAGAAGACAGACCAGCTAGGAATCCCAGGACCTAAGAAAAGCCATAGTGATGAGTATCCTGTTTTTGTTTTGTTTTATTCTGACCCAACACAGACTAGATTTGGAGGTAAGTGGCTACCCAGAGATGACCAAAGGTCCAGCAAACAAACACAGAAACAGTGGCTCACAACCTCCATGGCAGCAAACGCCAAATGGGGAGCCTTTATTTCCAAATACAGGGTTGATGAGTAGAGAGCAATCACCCAGACCTCCCTGCTACACCAGCCTTCTAGGTTCAACGGCGGAATGGAGAAAAAGGAGAAAAGAATCCCTGAACCTAAAGATGGAAAACTACAAGTATCTAATGTGGGTAAGAGAATTATCAGGGTATTAGAACAACAAGAAAACAAAGAAAAACTCAGAGAAGGGGCTGAAGCAATAACACAGCAGGAAGGTGTTTGATTTGTATGTGCAGGGTTTGATTCCCGACATCCCATACGGTCCCCTGAGCACAACCAGGAGTAAATCCTGAGTGCAGAGGCAGGAATAACCCCTGAGCATGGCCAATTGTGACCCCAAACACAAACCAAAACGAAGAACACAGTAGACTTCCCTTTTCCTTTTGACATCTGTAAGTCATATGAGAAAATTATAGTAAGAACTATATCTAATATGATCCTACATGAACATAAAAGTTAAGACAATTATATTATGAAAGGGAGAGGGAAAGTAAGATTAAGATTTTTCTATGATCCATTTGAACTGGCAAAAATGGTATCTGTACTGTTATATATTACACGTGACAAGTGGCTAGAACCAAAGAAGCCACTCACAATACAAAAGGAAATACAATAAAGGAAATTATTTAAAAAAAATTAAGTGCTAGAGAGACAGCTCAACTGGAACACAGGCTCTGTGTGTGTGTGGGAGGCCTGGGTTCAATACGAGGACCCCTGGAGCAGCACCCAGGCACGGCTGGAGAAGCCCCTGAAAACCACCAGGCATGGGTCCAAATCCCCATCTTTCAATTTCTTTTTCCAAGAAACTCAGAGATAAGCAAGAAAAAGAAAATAGAAAATTGCAATAAACGGCAGGCTTAAGCCAAGGCATATCTAGGATTACATTAAATATATGGTCTGAACAAATCGACTAAATGCTAGAATGGCAGTGTGTGAAAAATGGGACCCAACCCTGCTCCTTCAAGTGACAAGAGCATGTGGAGAGGAAGGATAGAAAAAGGTGCGTCTTGCAGACATCAATCCAAGGAAACCAGTTGTTAGAGTAAAAACTCAATAAAAGGCCAGAGAGAGAAGCCAACCTGGGTTCAATTCCCAGCACCACATCTGGTCCCCCAACTCAAGTTTATAGACTTGACATAAAAAAAAATCCCAAATCAAAAAACCCACAACAACCCATAAAGGGAAAAATAAATCAGTAAGTTCTAATATGTCAAAATGAAACACTTTTGTTCTGTAAAAGACAATGTGAATAGGATTAAAAAAAAAAAGACGAACTATTTGTTTGTAGGGTATTAGGGAGCTGTGGGGGGTCTCCAACAATACTGGGGAATGAATTCCCTTTTATTTCAAGGTCAGCTTAGTTCCAAAAGCCTTTATTAATTACCAATAATAAAACAAGCTCTGCTACTACAATCCAAGATAATGGGGTTCCTTAGACCTCTAGCTCTTGGTCAGAACTCTGACCATACACTTGGACCCAGGTCTCCCACCAAAGTGGGTGGATCTGCCTCAGTCAGTCCTTTTATAAACCCAAAATCCATAATCCTTTCATTAACAAAGATCAAGAAATCAGCTTTCAGTGTAGATGTTAGGTGGTGCCCCTCAAGGTGTTGCAGGTGTGGCTGTGGTACTCGACTTCGTCAACAGGTGGCAGACAGGAGACAGGTTTGTCTACACCCAGGGCTATGTCCCGTGGGCCTTGGATGGTTGATGGTCTGACATAGAAAAAAGACTGGGGGCCGGAGCGATAGCCCAGCGGGTAGGGCATTTGCCTTGCACGCGGCTGGCCCATGCCGGCCCGGGTTCGCTCCCCGGCATCCCATATGGTCCCCTGAGTACCGCCAGGAGTGATTCCTGAGTGCAGAGCCAGGAGTAACCCCTGAGCATTGCCGGCTGTGGCCCAAAAAAGCAAAAAAAAAAAAAAAAAAAAAAAAGAGAAAGAAAAAGACTGGGCCCCCTGGGATGAACCCAGAGCCACGGCAGAGCCTGGCAAGCTACCCGTGGTGTGTTCGATATGCCAAAAACAGTAACAATTGGGGCTGGAGTGATATAGCCCAGCGGGTAGGGCGTTTGCCTTGCACGCGGCCGGCCCCTGCCAGCCCGGATTCAATCCCCGGCATCCCATATGGTCCCCCCGAGCACCGCCAGGAGTAATTCCTGAGTGCAGGGCCAGGAGAAACCCCTGAGCATTGCCGGGTGTGACCCAAAAATAATAAAAAATAAATAAATAAAAAAACCCAGTAACAATAATGGACCTCATTCCCAATGAATGGTGATGTTACTGGCGCCCGCTCAAGCAAATCGATAAATGGGAAGACAAGTGACAAATTAGGTGGTGCCACACCTTTTTGTTTCAGGTCTAAACAAATGATAATGTGGTGAAGTCCCTTCCTCTTATGTCAAAACACTGGAGAGAGGGCTGGTATAAAGAAATACATCTTAATGGACGTATATTCATGGAAACTCACATCATAATTTCATGGGCTTCATGCAATCTCCATAGTACCCAGAAGGTCCTTCTTATTTCTTTGCTGCACCAGGGTAATTCTGAGTGTCCAGTCCTCTGTTTACTGAAAGGATCACTTGCCTGAGAGTGAACTAGCAAGATCCCTCCTTTGATCTTGGTAGAGTTGATAAATGGTGGTCTCAGGTAGCCCTGGTCCCAGCCCGGCATGAGAATTTAAGTAGACCACCACCCTTGGTCTACTTTAAATTCTCATTGTCCTGGGCTGGGACCAGTGGGTATTAAAAAGGAATTGTGCCTAATCTAGATAGCATTGAAATCACAGGAGATTATAACAATATTCCAAGTTATTGAGTCAAAGTGACTCCTGGAAGAGAATGACCAGACGCACAGCTGCGCTGGCTCCTACCCATGGGAAGCAGCCCATGGAGCAACGAGAGGGCGAAACTGGCTCGGTCCCTGGCTGGGTTCAGCACAGCTCCTAGGGCCAGCAGACACGTGGGCTATGTGGCCGCACCGGCTGGGCTTGGAGGCGGGGACTGGGACCCCTGCCCTCATCCCTCCACCTCCAGTGACCCAGCGGGAGTGGCTAGGAGCCATGCAGTCACCATTACCAGCAACACGGGAGAAGAGATGGCCAGGCGCACAGCTGCAGTGTAATAATCAAGTTAGATAATAATCAAGTTTAGGGTCAGGTACTTCCCAGGATCTTGCCCTGTATGCATCATGATGATCATTGTAGTTGCAACAAACTGGGGGGGGGGGGTGATGTGGAATGGGGAGTGGGTGGTGAACCATCCACCATCTATAGTGGATGGTGGTTGTAGGGGCACATTGGTGGTGGGAATGGGACATTGGTGGAGGGATGGGTGCTGGAACACTGCATGACTGAGACCCAATTATGAACATATTTAATACTGTATATCTCACAGTGGTATAATAATAAAATAAAATAAAATAAAATAAAATGAATCCTGTAACTGTCACACTCTCTGTTAGTGTTTACACAAAAGAGAGATCCCTTTAGCATGAACCCTGGCTTAAAGACACGTAAATGGCTTAAGCTGTAAGCAGCTAAAACAGCAAAGACCCAAAGCTAGCTAGGCCCTCTCATCCAAAAGTAGGGAGTATCTGCAAGCCATTTGTCTAAAAGCCTAGTTAGTGTCTGGAATAAATAAATTAAAAAAAAAAAAACTAAGAAAGCAATCAGCAGTAAAAGAAAGAAAAATAAGCAATTAGAAAATAGGGGGCCGGAGAGATAGCCCAGCGGGTAGGGCGTTTGCCTTGCAGCGGCCTGTGCCGGCCGGGTTTGATCCCGGCATCCCATATGGTCCCGGGCACTGCCAGGGTAATTCCTGAGTGCAAAGCCAGGAGTAACCCCGCTGGCGGGTGTGACCCAAAGAAAAAAAAAAAAAGAAAATGGGCAAAAGGCATAAGAAAATGTACCACTAAGACTCTATTCAGATGGCAAGTAAGTACCTGGGAAGATGCTCAACATCACCAGCATTAGGGAAATGCTAACTGAAAGCCCAGAACACACCTACCTGTTGGAGGACAGGTTTAGCTATTCTGGGAGTTTTGTTGTTTTGCCCACTCCCAGCTTAATCTACTTAAGTCAAGGTTCATTCTAATGAGACTTCTCTTCTATGTAAACACTGCTAGAGGGTGTGGCAGTTACAGAAGTCACCTTGATTGAATAACTTCTGACTTATACATCTACTAAGACTTCTATGTTTTCTAGATTGGGCACAGCTCCTCTTTATACCCACTGCACCCAGCGTGGGACAGTTAGAATTTACCAGGAGACTACCACCCTGGCTACGCTGAGATTATAGGAAGACTATAGGAAGGATCATACTAGTTTGCTCTAAGCAGGCGAGTGTGACCCTTTCAGTACACGAGAACAAGATACTAAGAATCACCCTGGTGCAGATAATAATAAGAAGGACCTTGTGGGTACCATCTAGATTACATGAAGCTCATGAAGTTAAGATGTATTACTTTTATATCAGCCCCTCTCTCCAGTGTTTTACATAAGAGATAATCTCAGGATTATAAGGTATAAACCTTTGTTTATACCTGCAATAGGGTGTGGCACTGTACTCTGTTTAGTTCTTTGTTGACATGCCCCTCCCGGTTGGATTACTTTGGTGTATATAAGGGGCTGACTTGAGGCTGCTTCACCTTTTGGCTTTGGGCCTCTTAGCTTTCGGCTTTCGGCTTTTTGCTCTTTGGCCTTTTGCTCCATCTTCTGGGTAGGACTCAGCTCGGGTGAGATCCTCTCTCTTTGGTGGGAGACTTAGGCTCTTTTGTATGGTCTAAGTTTGGACCAGAGCTAAAGTTTGTTCATTATATTGGAGTGCTGTGGAAGAGCTTTTGTACTATTAAAAGCCATTTTTGGAACTGCACCGGACTCGTGAGTTTTCATCTGTTCTCCAGCGTCCTCAGAGGTAGAAGAGAACCTCTGTCCCGACACTGTCGGGGACCCCGGCGGTGTTCCCCAACACCTACCCAAATGCTTAAAATTACACAATAGCGAAAATACCAAAAGCTACTAAGACTGAAGAGAGACAGGGTCACTCATGGATTGAGGGGTGGAAATGTAAAACAGTACAATCACTCTGGAAAACTGCTTTTGAATTTTCTCCCAAAGATAAAAACACAAAACTATCGTATTACCCGGCAATTATTATTTGTAAATATAAATTACACTCATCCCAGGCAGGCAGGGAGAGATCTCCGTGGTCAGGGAGATGTCTGAAGTCCTGATGCCACCGCTGTAGCCCTGCTGTAACGTTTTACACAGCTTTTAAGCTAGTCCTAAGGTGGGAAACTGGATAAAAGGCAAATGGGTGTCTCTGAGCTGTATCTTACAACCTGTAAGTAGCATGTGAAAACTAGCAATTTCAAAACCTGAAGTTTAATCAGCATAAAGAGCATGCAGACAATTACTGTAACACAATGCTGAAGTCAGGGCAATGAGTCGGCAGCAATGCAAATGGCCTCCTTAAGATGACCACTAAGATGTGGATTTCTATATATTTTTCTCTTTTGGCTTTTTGGGTCACACCCGGTGATGCTCAGGGGTTACTCCTCGTTCCGCACTCAGGAATCACTCTTGGCGGTGCTCGGGGTACCATATGGGATGCCTGGGATCGAACCCGGTTCGGCCACAAGCAAGGCAAATGCCCTACCTGCTGTGCTATCGCTCTGGCTCTTTCTCTTATCTGGGGTGTGTGGGTGGGGTGGATTTTTCACTTGGCAGTACAGGTCTTGTGGGTGACTGAAAATGTATATCTAACTTACCATTTGTTTCTGGAGGCCATCTATTTTGTCTTCAGCATTATCTTCTTTATCCACGTTCCCTCTAAATACAAATTAAAAAAAAAAGCATCATTCACCACCTAAGAACTTGCAAGAAAGCCTTGAAACTTGCAAGACAACTTTCTGATCAAAGGAGCAGCAGGTCCCTTCCTCCATGGTCCTCGACAATGTGGTCACCCCAGTGTCCTCACTTCCATAAATGAGTGGAACTGTCACTGCCTTACAACTGTGACTGTAGCCCAAGACCTCGGCGCTGCCCTGGCTAATTCAGAGCTTATCTGCCAGGAAAAAAAAGGGCACCACTGTCCACAAGAGTTACCTGAATATGTGGCACTGACAATAAAAGCAAAGACTCTAGTACCAGAGATGGTGCAAACCAAGCAAGCCCTGACGGGCCAGACTCCAGATCCCAGCAGATTTAATAATCTTCACCGGGAATCTGTGACACTTGTCAACAGCCACGCCACAGGAAGGAGCTCCATGGTGACCGTGGGAAAGGAGACTTAGTCCTCTCACCACCAGACACTTGCCTCTAGGTCTACTGGCCATGTCCTCTCTCGTGAGTTCAATAGTTGCTGATGCCTGATTTTCTTTTAAAAACTGACTTGGGCTTCACGGAGTCGGGGATAGGCTCCCTCTCCCCATCTCTCTGTTCTTTGGAAGGCCCGGGGCTGCTGCAGGTGAACTGCCTCAGACACTGAAGTATTCTCAGATCCAGAGACTCATATATAAATCTTGAAAGAGACCAATAAGTAGCAGAGATGCTCCTGGTCCTCCCCGAGCTCGGCTGACTCCAGGCCCACCTCCCCCTCCTCACCAAGTAGGATGGGGGAAAAAACCCAATAAACAAAAAACTGACTTGGAAGTCATCGTATTGAAAAGGTTCCTCCTCCTTGCTGCTCAGGTCCTGAGTCACAGACCTGTTACCTTCCCTCCTCAACCATAAAAAGGGAGTCACCCCACAAAAATCAAGCTAATTGTGTCACAGCTCTGCACTGACCCATGCAGTGTTTTCCCTGATCCAGAGAACTGACTTGAGCAACACCAGGCACTTGGGCTTTTTTTTTTTAACAGCTCCCATTATGTATCTTAATTATTGGCTCTGTGGGTCAGAACCATCATAGCAACTATTGATAGGGGAAATTTGGAACACAACATACATTGTATTTCCCAACACTACGTTTGAAGAATCCGAGTTTGGAGCTGTTTATTTAGCTTGCCTGGGTATGCCAACAATGAATAAATCAAAGGGGACGTGTCTACACATCTTTTTTTTTTTTTTTTTTTGCATTCAACCATGGACATAGATCTAGTGCCAGGGTCACGGGCAGCAGCTCTTGGCCCATGGTCCTTACATGATGCTGGACTTTCATTTGAGGAAGTACACTTGAACCTATACTAGCTAGGTCTCTTCTTAGCTTTCTGTTAGTCAGAGTCTTCTTAAGAATCCTCTGACCAGACAGGAGAAGATGAGCTGGTTAAGGATTAGGCTGTCAAGGCAGGCAAACGTGGGAACCCAGGAAAGACAGTGTTTGGATCAAAGCACTTACAAAGTCAAAGAAAAGAGTCAAGGCAATGGAGATGTAACAAAGCAGCAGTTCGGAAGGCAATTCTGGCACATGTGGACTTGAGGAAGTTGGCAGGGCTGTGGGGTTACTGCTGTCATGGAATAGTCACAGGTTTGGGGCTGACGTGCCACAAAGATGCCTTACGCAGCCTCTTACCGTTCAGGGATGTCTGAGGTCCCCATCGGAAGCTCCCTGCTCTGCAGACAGGGACTTCTCATCGGGCATCCCAACTTTCTCCAGGAAGCAAAGTGCTGGGTCGGCTCGCATGGCATTATACCGTTCATACCCTGAGCAGGAGTAATGAGAAACAGCAGAGTCAGAACTCAAAACTCTCACCTGACTCCCAGGACAGTCATTTTGTTCCCTTGTGATGCAAAAACAGAACACTGTACAGATGAGTCAGATTCAAAGCTATGTCCCCAAAGGGGAAGACCCTCCAGCTAAAGTAGACATCTCTGTGCAGAGCAGGGCCCCCGAAATGAAAGTCGGTCCAAGTAAGTCTGCGTCCATGGAGGGGCGGAGGTGAGAATTCTTGTATTTGTTGCTTCTGAAACTTCCCACACTCCTCTCTACGATGGACATCTCGTGCCCTAAATGGGTCGTGTCTGCTTATAGTGTGATTTTATGCAATGCACTTAAAAGTGCACTTGAACAAAGTGATGAATGAAATATAAAGAACAAAAAGGATGAAATAGCAAGAGGACTGTGAGTGAATGAAATTAAAATGGACCAGTTGCTGCTGCACTCACAGGCTCATCTGAAATCCTAACCCTGCTGGCCAGGCCTTGGGAATGACCTCTCGGTGTGCCCCCAAAGTCAACAGCAGATGGGACATTTTCTTTTTTCGGCTTTTGGGCCATACCCAAGGGTGCTCAGGGGACCATATCGGGTAGTGGGAATTGAACCCAGGTCAGCCATGTGCCAGGCAAGCACCCCTACTTGCTGTACTATTTCTCTGGGTCCAGATGGGTATTTCTAATCCAGAAGAGAAATCACAAAATGAAACTCCCCCAAAAAAAAGCTATCGTTCTACTTTCACTTTTAAAAGCAAACGCATGCAGACGTTATTATGTTCTCAAATCTAGTGCGATCCAAGGAGACAGGATCCGGCTTTGTCAGTGATCCAAATCTACAGTACACATCAAATGATCAGGGGGCAGCTTTAATATCTTCCTGTGCTGAGCCTAACAACCGAAGGCCATTTCTCCCTGTGCGGTCTGTTCGGAGAGACACCTGGGGACCACGTAAGAGATCAGCCTGGAACGCTGCTGGGAAGGTGATGTGTGAATTGCTTTTTCCTTCTAACGTCAGGGGTGGTGCGGTTCTATCCTTCATCCCGCAGGCCATACCCGGTCCTTCTCTGAGGAGCGGTGGGTATTTTATCTTGTAATTCAAAGTGCAATCTCCTGCCATCTCCGTGACAGATGCTGCCCACACAAGGCACATGCTAGGAATCTGTGGTGCCTCAAGCTCTTTATCCCCTTAGTCCTTAGGGTGGCTACTTGATTACTGGCTGTCTTGTAAGACTGTGGGTGGGTGCTGTAGAAAGAGAACCCCTGTCTGTTTTTACTCATTGTGTGTTCAGCACCTAGCCCAGGGCCTGAAGAGACCATATAAAGGTGGGAACTGACTGGATGAATCAGATCTGCCCAGTTAGTTCCCTTCCAGGAACACTGTAGGAAGTAATTTTTCTTACCCTCTCCCCATGTTCTGCCCCAGGTTGGGTGGAAAGAGAAATCTCAAGGTTCTGCTATCCTGATGAGACTCGGCTCATGTCCCCAGTGCTCCCCTCTCGCCCCACCCACGAACCTGTTGTCATGTTTCTCTTCAGGCTCAAGATGAGCTTGCAGACACAAGCGACACCCGGCCTCTGCCCCCTGAAGATCCACAAAACCTCTGACAACACGCGGCTGTGTGATTCTTAAGGAAGCACAAGGTGGGTCGGTGGGCTGCTTACAAATGCCTCCAAGGTAGGGCGGAAAGACCTACAGGCCGCCTGACGGGATTCCAGCCCCATTCTCATTTGGATTCTGATGCGCTGAAGATGCCAACCACAGGTATTAATCTAACCTAGTCCACAGGTGTGGCGGGACAGAGGCTGCATAACACTGGATTCCCACGTTGGAAGGGGATGTCTGTATTAATACATCCTGGTGTGTCTTCCTGAGCCCTGCCACTGTCTTAACTGGCAATACAAGAGAAATTGGAGCGAAGCTGCTTTCACACCGTCTTATGACAGGATTCCATGCAGTGAGGCTTAGTTTAGCGCTGCTGTCCTAAGCTGCCTCGGCCTTGCCTGGGTCCGCTGGGCTGCATCCTGCTGCCATACACTGCGGTCACTGAATCCTGTCTTCTCTGGCAGTGTGTCCATGAAAAGCCTGAGTGCTGCACCCCAAAACAACCTGAAGCAAGATGCGGGTCAGCAGACTTTTCTGCACATGTGCCAAATTGGGATGCTCTGGAATTATTTGCTTTGGGGTTTTTTTCCAACTTCAGATTGAGCCACGTTTTGGTTGTACTATGGCTCTGCGAGAGCCAAATTCTAGCCCTGCCCTGTGCACATCTGAACAAATTACAAAGCCATCACACTTAAAACCTAGGTGCGGGAGAGAGAGAACAGGGCTGGAGATGCACGCCTTGAATATGCGGCAAACCAGGTCAGGCTGTGGCACCACGTGATCCTGGGACATTCAGCTGTGGCCTGGGGGCCCCTGCAGACCACCACTGCAGCCTGGGTTATCTCCGGCACTTCAAGGCCTGAGCAGCACCGCCTCAGACCAAAGCACTCAACTTCCAGTCCAATGGGCTGAGACCGCTGAGTGGGGGCCCCCACGCCTCCCAAACAACACTTGGGAGACCCTCAATACATGTATAGTTGCTTGGTTGTCACAAGTCACATGTGGCGAGCAAGTGGTCTCCACAGTAGAGAGCAGAAATGGGGCATTTCCACAAGCTCAGGGAGGCTGCTGGCTGCACTGGGTCAGCCTCGCCCCTGCGGCTGACGAAGGGCTCTCAGCGGTGGGGCTCCTCACTAGACTCCGTACTGGTTGGGTGAGCACAACCCTTGCTGGACCTGCAGACGCCGAAGAATTGTGCTCCTGGGGCATGTGCCAGAATGTGGAACTACTAACTAAAATGTAACGGGGACAGCTTAGATGCCTGAGTTGCGAACTTAGTCATGTAAATGAGAAATGAGCGTTATGCTGTATTATATTTAATGATTTGCATTTTCCTTTTTTTTTTTTCCTTTTTTGGGTCACACCTGGCAATGCTCAGGGGTTACTCCTGGCTCTGCACTCAGGAATTACTCCTGGCGGTGCTCAGGGGACCATATGGGATGCCGGGGATCGAACCCGGGCGGCACAGGTCGACCGCAAACGCCCTACCCGCTGGGCTATCGCTCCGGCCCCTGCCTTTCTTTACATAGGTTAAAATCATAAGGCAATCAGCCATTTGCTATTCCATTTGCTATTCCTTTTTAAGTTCTGTTGCCTGGAGCAGGGAATATGAAGTACATCTGTCATGTGCCTAAGGGGCAGGCTAGGGGATGGGAGCCCTGGCGGCGGGGAGGGAAGATCACACTGGATTGGTGTTGGAACATAGTACACTTGAAACAACAGTATTATTAACACCTTTGTAAGCGTGGGGTTTTTGTTTTCGGGCCACACTGGGCAGTGCTTGGGGCTTACCCTGACTTTGCTTTCAGGATTGAACCCAGGTCCCCAGTGTGCAAGGCAAGCGCCCCACCCACTGTACTATTGCTCTGGCCTGATCACCATGTTTTGAAACAATTAAAAAATTTATGTATCTATTTATTTGATAGCATCACACCCAGTGATGCTCAGGAATTACTCCTGGCGGTGCTGGAGGACCATATGGGATGCTGGGGATTGAACCGGGTCGGCCGCGAGCAAGGCAAACGCCTTACCCACTGTGCTATCGCTTCAGCCCTAAAAAAGTATTTTTAAGGTTGTTTTGCGCCACACCCAGCGATGCTCAGGAGGCTATAGGGGATGCCAGGTATGAACTCAGGTTGGCAAGGCAAGCACCATACCCACCATACTATCACTCTAGCCCTAATATATGTGTGTAAGTAAATACATATACACATATATTCATTTATTTATTTTTAAAGAAAGTGGCCCTTGTAAAGGCAGAGCATCAGTGGGGTGGAACTGAACCAAACATCGAGGGATGCACCAAATCTGGTTCTAAACCGATTTATTTCTTCTTCTCACAACTCTCTAGACAGGCTGCTTGGGAACTGGCCCCGTTACACAGGTGAAGACACAGACAGAGGCTTATTAGTACACTAAGCAGCACAGCCGATAATGGAAGCCAGGTACACCTAAAAGCCCACTTTCTGGTGTACTGGCCAGAAACTTGGATTTCTGGCCTAAAATTTCTGTTAATTCACCAGGCAGGCAAAAAGTGAATTGGGAGCACACCAGGGTCTATCATGGTACTGCTAACACTCACTTCTACAGCTGCTGAAAAGCAAAAGCAGGGGCTGAGGCCAAGTCAGAAATGGAGAAAACTGGTACTTGTTTGTTTTCTAAACTACTCGAAAAACCTCAGTTCCGCTGAGTTTCTGAGGTACCACACGGAAAGAAAGAGAAGGTCCACGACAACTTCTATTCTTAAATTTGCACGTAGCAGGAGAAAAGATACATGCCAGGAATATACAGGTCACCCAGAATGACCTTAGATCTTAGCATACACGAAAATGCTAAAACCTAGCATTTCCCCCATTTATTTATTCCTTCACCCAAAGAAACCAAGAGACCCAGGGAGCTAACGATGTGACATCATGCACCAGGCGGAGCTGGGCCTGTCGGACAGACCATTGCAGGCCCCTGAAGGCTTGTGAGGAAGATACACAGCGACCAAGCTCTGAGGCCACAGCCCCCAGCTTAAGTCCTTCACTGATATCACCAGTCACTGCTGTTTCCCAGCTCACACTCCATCATGTCGAGTCTGAGAGGGCAGGGGTGAGGGTCTACCTTCTAAGAGAGGCATGCAACAGGAGGGGAATTTTCAGGAAAAGAACAAACATTCCCTAGGATACATGCCGTGTTTGAACACTCCAATCAGAAGGGACTTATCGGCCTCGGCGTCCCACCAATCCACCGGGATCTCCACGTAGTCAATGTCGGGCAGAGGCACTTCCAGTTCCCTGTGGAGGAAGGGCAGAAGCTCAAAGTTCCTTCCACACAGCCAGGAAACAACACAAGAGCGACACTGGCCAAACTTGCAAAAGAAGCCACACCCCCTGTTGCATGTTTAGAGACGGAAATAACAAAAGGAGGGATTTGCGAGCCACAGCGGAAGTTGTGAATACATGAATCATCAGAAGGTCAGGCTGTGCCCTAACGGGACGAATCACGCAGGATCAGAGGCTGAAAGGAGTAGTACCCAGACCCTCTTGGCCCAACGGCAGAGACCCCGAGCATCTGTGAGACAAGCAGCCTGTACCGACACAGGTGACTGCCACAGGTCTGCCACATGGTCTGCTGGTGACACTGGCCACAAATTCCACTGCTCCTGGACATAAGGAAGCATGTAACTTGCCCCAGTGACTAGATGAAGGGAAAAACACAGAGAGTTTCTGTTCAACTTCTGACAACTTTTTTGTTTAGGGGCCAGTCCTGGCTCCATGCTCAGGAATCATTCCTGGCAGTGTCCAGGGGACCTTATGGGGTGTCAGAGATTGAACCAGGGTCGGGCAGCCCTACCTGCTGCACTGTCGCTCCGGCCCGATTTCTGAAAGCTCATGCGGGCCTCAGCTCATTATCTGCACTGACTGTGTCTCCGTCCTTACTCTCTGCGGTCTTCAGAGAACGTCTACCTTACAGTGCCTCTCCCACCACCAGCTCCAGGGATGGTCCCTCTGCAGCGCTGGAAGCTTTGCACTGGGAAAAGCCCAGAAGCCCCAGTGGAGATGGTGCCCCCAGCCTTCCTTTCCAAGCAGTGCCCCCTATACCTCAAACTCCAGCGTAGTTCTCAGTGATGTGCTGAACTTGTCATGGACCAATTATTCACGCCTCATGGCAACTTTCCACAATCAAACATTAAACCTCAGCAGGACCAGTGAGAGTCAGATTCACGAAAGCAGAGGGGAGGGGAGAGGACAGGCAGAGCAGTGGAGTCACCCCCTGCAGGTGCTACCTTCCTACCATTCATCTGTTTACACGTCTAAGAAAGCACACGGCAGGGACCGAGCAAATCCACCAGGTATCACAGACTTCGTTAGGTTGCTTCCACTCATAAAACTCAGAAATTGCGCCCAGACACCCAACCCTCTCTAACCCTGCTAGGATGATCAACGACTGCAGCAGAAAGCATGTGAGGTCATCAGTGTCTCTGCAGTGACTGATTCTCGTGATAAACGATCCATGGGCAGGACTGAGAAGGTCCTTTCACCTCTGGCCTGCTTCAGTGCTCCTAGACCAATGCACCCATTAGCACCACTCCAGGGAAAGACAGACAAGAAACTGGGGTCCAGAGAATCTCAGTGCAAAGGACACACAGCAACACTTCTGGGATCCTCTAGAAATGAGCGCGGCTGAACAGGGACACAGAACAAACTGCAGGTCTGGGAGGGGACAAGAGGCTAATCTGACAGAAACCCACCTACTATCAGAGTCTCTGACAGTCTGAGCAGCGGCGGCTGAGAGTCCCGCAGCCTCACTCCCTGAAATCTTAGAAGCCTCCCAAAGTTCCACTTTGAAAACACTAACTTATAAAAACCAAGATACAACAAAGCAAGTAGCTCAGAAGCTGGAGTTCACGTAATTAGCAGGTACAGGAGGACCAATCAAACGTGGAAGAGGCTGAGGGTGAATAAGCAGTCTGGGAAACGCTTCTAGTCTCTGCCACATCAAGTCCATCAAAGCACCAGTGCCCATCCTGGAACGATTAGGAAAGTTAGAGAAGCGGCTGCTTTAAAATCAACTTTGCAACATTACAGGGGGTGGGGGTGGGATCCTAACCAAAACTCTCATCTAAAGCTGTTTCGACACTGGTTTCTCCTTGATTTCGCTTGTAGCTGATCTGACTTCCTCTGCCTGCCTGCTCTACCATCCAGGTAACTGCCCCCACAGGTCTCCTGAAGCACACGTGTGTTTCCCCCAGTTTCATAAAAATGGACACTTCCCAGCCATTCCCCCTGACTCGGTTTACCTGGCAGGAGTTCCTTCAAATGCTTTATCGGCTGCTTCTCCCAGAATTTCAGCTTTAAGATAGTACAGCATCCGGACACGCAGAAGTACCCTGTGAAAGGCAAACACATACAATGCTAACACTCTGGAACCTTTGAGTTGTCTGTGTACTCCCACGCCCGGCCCCAGGTTGACACTGGGAAAATACTCCCCACATCGAGTAAGGCGGGAGAAAACCCTAGGGAGCAGCAGTCAGTCGGCTTAGCTCTGTTTCAAGCGTAAGAAACGCCTCCCGTCATCACCCGTTAGGGGGCCTGTGAGCCGGGAGCAGCGGAGACCACAGCGCTGCTGCTCCACCTCCTCAAGCAAACAGAACACAGGCCCCGCTGCTCTGGGTGGTGGGGGCGGAGGAGCAAATCATGTTGCCAGGCGAACACACCACCCCTCTGAGCTCTCTGTCCAGCCTCAGTTCACTGATGGTTTGATGCACGCTGCACAAGCGGGACATAAATGAGTACTGAAAAATCCCTTCTCAGGGCAGAGCTTCGGAGAACAGTTGTGTCTTGGCTCCCAGGTGTTCAGTGCACTGCGCTACTCTGGTCTGTGAACCACACTCAGGCTCTGAGGGAACGTCTTCGACAAAGCAATTAAAGAACTAAGCATTACTTGGGCAGCGATTGTGTGCCCTGTTTCATGTCAACCAGAGACACCATTCTCCCCACACTGGATACAAAGCCACAAGTGAACCCGCTTTGAACCCGGCTTCCGTGGGAGGGAAGACTCAAAGACATTAAGAAAAAATTTTTTTCCTCTGGGTAAAAATACAGGTAGCTACAGAGAATCTGATCACTTCTGAACAAGACGCTGCTTGTTCAAGGCTAAGCTGCAAAGAGATTTAGGAGTAGAGTCCTTGAACCTGCTCACTATGGGTCAGTGTAACGGGGTGCCCTAGCAAGCACAAGTCTTGGGGCCGGGGTGATGGTACAGCGGGGAGGGCACTTGCCTTGCACCACACAAGTTAGATCCCCGGCACCCCATATGGTCCCTGAGCACTCCCCCCCCCCTCCATATAGTCCCAGGAGTGCTCCCTGAAGGCAAAGCAAGGAGCACTGCCATAACGTATAAAGCGTACTGACAGAAACAGCTGATGGCGGTCTTAGTAAGAGCCCGGATGGAGGTATTAGAGAGTTAGTTTATCTACCTGCCTTGCATGTGGTCAACCCTTGTTCAGTCCCTGGTACAATATGGTCCCCAAACACCAACAGGGTCACTTGAGCACACAGCTAGAAATGGCCTCTTAAGCTCTGCCGGTTGTGGCCCAAAAACCAGAATCAAAGAAGCAGAACTCCTTCCGTCTACCTTACATCTCCCTCAGCTGGAGTGGTGTCCTGAAGATAGCACAGTCACTTGTTTCTCTAAAGAGAAAGGGCAGTTGGAAGAATCTGCAGCAGGAGAGCAGAATTTAAAGCCAATATTTTCCACTTATTCTCTGGATCAAATAAAATCAATTCGGAAGACAGATGGGACAATTTCTCTGAGCGGATGGTCCCCATTGACACCGAGCTCCAGGGCCATGGAGCGTGGACAGGATTTGAACATGCTCTGACGGGCAAACAAAGCCCATTCAGAGTCTGAGTGGTAGTCCTGCTTTTTCTTTCATTTCTTTAAGAAAAAAAAAAAACCCTGCTGATACGAAATATAGTTTCAAAAAAAACCATTTTGCTTTGCTTAAACTCAAAGTTTGATGAATAGCTGCAAAATGAACACACATGTGCACCTAATGTGCGGACAGGAAACAGAACATTCCCCAGAAGACTCTCGGGACGCCCTTTCTTCAACTGTTAGCAACACTCCTGGGCAGACCACCATCATCTTGGGGCTCAGGTCAGCAGCACAAGTTTTTACATTTTTTTTTTTTTGGTAAAGGTCACACCCAGCGTGGTGCCGAGGGCTGTGCAGTTCTGGGGGTCACACCTAGCAGGAATGTTCCAGCACCTGAGCTGTCTTCCTGGCCCTGTTCTTAAACCTTTGAAAGTTCCTCTGATGATCACTCATGCCCTAATGCCATACAACTAGCAACACTGCTCTGGAGGCGGCATTTACTCCCTGCCCACGGGATCCTCCGAGCAATGGTCAGAGGCAGCAGGATCTACCCTTGACTTATTTATTATTATTTTTGTTTTGCTTTTTGGGTCCACTCAGCGATGCTCAGGGGTAACTACTGGCTCTGCATTCAGGAATTACTCCTGGTGGTGGTTGGGGATCATATGGGATGCCGAGGATCGAACCCTGGTCAGCTGCGTGCAAGGCAAATGCCCTCCCCGCTGGACTATCGCTCCAGCCCCTACCCTGGCCTTTCTACAGAGCGACAGCTCTGCTGGTTGTTCGTGCAGGCAGGACTTCCCGCCCTCCCGTCTCGGAGTCAGGACTTCCAGAAGCCGACAGTGCCTTCTCGGTACTGCTCTATGTTGTGCCTTGGGACTGAACCCGGACCTGAGATCCAAGGGTGAGGTTTTCAAAAGGGGAGGCTTTGGATTCAATCAACAGAAGGACACTGAATTAGAATCAGATGAACGGAGGGAGCCTTGCTGAGGAAAGGGAAGCTGCTGTCACTCGCAGGCTCCAAGAACCCCTGCCAGAATCCTGCCCACAGACTCAGTCTCACCCCAGTTGGGGAGGAACGAGGTCCCCCTGCTCCAGGTCTCTGGTTCTGGCGGAGTTATAGAGGACAGCGATCTCGGTTTAGACACAAATGAAAAGGCAACATCCAGCCTCAGAACTGGGAGAGGGAACTAGAAGGTCATCTTTTGAGGCTGGGATTCTGAAAGGTCAACACTCGGCTCTGCTTCGTCGTCTGCGAGCAGCTCTGAAGGTGCCATCGGCAAGTTCTAGGAAACCCTCTCCAGCTCCCCGGTAACTGTCTATAGGGACAGGGCAGCTGGACGTCACTGAAACTGAATAAGGCGAAACAAAACCAGAGCCCTATTTTCTGCCTTTCCCCTTATAGGGGTGTCATGGACTCCGACATGACAGTCACAGCTCTCAGCAGTCGCTCTCCCAGCGTCTAAGGCTCAGGATCATGGAGTCGGCAGCTTCTAGCATTCCTCACTACCCTGTGGAGTCTTCCTGAGTTATGTCTCTCAAATTTAGCCCTTTCTCCCCAATCTTCGAGTCAGTGCCCGAGTCTGGCCCTCATGACCGACTGCTGATACTGCCTGTATTAGACACACCTCTCCCGGCTGGTCATTTAATGGTAGGTTGACTTTGCAACTCCATTAGACTTTTCTTATCAAAAGAATGTGTCTGTGTATCACGCATCTCACTTGTTTATGAAGGTTGTTCTTCCTAACAAGAGAGTCTCGGTCAGCCTACTAGACAATGTCTCCCACCAGCAAGACCCTCACTAGCTACTTGCTTCTCTGACCCCACATAGGGACCCTGATTCAGTTCCATGAGCCCTACTCCCAGGTCTTGCCACCAGACCCTACTAGAGACAGCAGACACCCTCGGCTTGGCATCGACTTTCTCCAAGGAACATATACGTTTTAATTTCAATACTGGGGACGAGAACTATCTTCAAAGCTTTGGAAAACATCAAAGGAAAGGATCAGACTTCACCTGTGAAAGGGAGGAAAATCCAACACAGCCCAGGAACTACAGGACAATATTCTAGGAATACAGGATAAAGTCTAGCAAAAAAACACTCCATTTATAAAGTAGTAAACTTTATTACTAGAGAAATAAGACAGAACTTCCGCCTGCTTGACAAGAATACTGGAGAGGGGGTCGGGGAGTTTCTTTTTAAACCTTTTTTTGTTTTTCCGTATTTTTGGGCCATACCCAGTGGTGCTCAGGGACCATCACTCCTGATGGGACTCGGGAACCACATGGGGTGCTGGGGATGGAACTCAGGTCGGCCACATTCAAGACAAGCATCCACCCGGCCTCTGCAGGTGAATTCCTGCTTGGCCTAAGAAGTTGAAGGAGATGGTTTTCCAGGACACTCTGAATTCCGAGAGACAAACCTATAGAAGTGCAACTTGAATGCCCAAACTCTTCTGGGCCTGAATCGGACCTTTATAAGTCCAAGTGTTTCAGTTCCTATCACTCTGCGCCTCCCCTCCCGCGCTATTAGACTCAAGACACAGACTACCACCTCAAATGCAGCTTAGCAAACACCTCCCGGCCACAGAAAACTGGACGAGGAAGCAACATGGCGCAGGGGACTGAGAGCAGCAGCCTTTGGGAGCAGAGGGAGAACCCAGAGGAGGTCACCAGGGCCTTAGCTGGATTCTGGGTTTCATGAGAACAGGAAACTCCCGGGCTAGACTGCACTGGGGGAGTGGACAGGCTGGGGCGGGATGGGGTACTGCTGTTAAGAGTGTGAGAGGCTTCAATGCTAATGCTCTGACCTGGCTTAGACCACAAATCCTGCCTTTCTGGATCTTGCAGGGAGACTACGGCACCGTCGCTGGTCGCCCATTTCCCTGCCCACCCTCTGGGGAGACACTCACTTGTTGCAATGCTGTTTGAGGTGCTTTTTGTAGCCGTCATCATGCAAGACCACCTCAGGGTTGCAGGTAGCCAGCCAGTCGGCATTCTTGAGCTCGGGGAGCAGCAGCTGGTTCTTTGTCTTCTTCCCCTTCCTCCCTCTGGGGACCGGAGCAGACAGTCCTGAAACCGAAAGGCAGCATTTTTTTTCCCCTTTGGGGATACACCTGGTGATGCTCAGGGGACCATATGGGATGCTGAGGAGTGAACAGGGGTTGGCTGCGGGCAAGGAGTGCAAGGCAAACACCCGCTGTATTATGGCTCTGCCCGAAACCGAAAGGCAGTGTAGAGGCAACAGAGGAGCCAGGCTGGGGTACCCGAGGGAGCAGGGCTGTCCTGGTGGTCCCTGTTCGGACCTCACCCCTCAGTCCATGCAGTGAGTACATCTGTGAAATGTGTCTGCTCTCCTCTTTAATAAATCTCAGGATCAGGGGCCGGAGCGATAGTCCAGCGGGTAGGGCATTTGCCTTGCATGCAGCTGACCCGGGTTGGACCCCCATCATCCCATATGGTCCCCCACGCAGTGCCAGGAGTGATTCCTGAGCGCAGAGCCAGAAGTAACCCTGAGCATTGCTGGGTGTGACCCAAAAAGCAAAAAAAAAAATACAAAAAAAAAAAAAAATCCCAGGATCGTTCAGTCAGGCAGTAAGGATTTCTGGAGTACCCTGACAAGATGAAGAAAGAACCTTTTCAGGGGTTCACAACCTCGCTGGGGCAGGGCAGGAAGGAGGACTGACCGGAAACCTGGATGGCCAAGCTATGGCCAAGCTCTGGGAAGGGGAAGCAGAGCACAAGGCTCAGACAGACAAGAGGTGGCTGGGGTCGGGCAGTCCAAAGCGAAAGACAGACCACACCGCACACAGGGTGGGGCCCCAGCTCAGAGGAACCTGTGATGCGCTGGTGAGTGGACAAGACTGGCAGAGGGGAAACTCTAAGAGGGGCCCAGCTGACTCAAAACGTCACAGGGAAGGGCAGCAGCAATGATATGAAGGGGAAAGGCTCACCCTTGCCTTGCACACAGCTGGCCCTAGCTCAGTCTCTAGGACTACATTATGAGCCCATGAGCACTTCCAGAGTGACCCCCCAGCACTGAGCAGGAGGAAGTCCTGAGCACCACTGGTATGGCCCAACACACTCCCTGTCCCCTGCCCCAGACACCAGATATGATCCTGAAGGCATCGTCATCGCTGGCCAAAGCCAATATTCTGGAGTACACCCGAGAAAGAGAAATGCCCCCTCCACCCACCCCCAAGAAGCAGGGAGCACCCCGGGAGGAACGGAAGACGGGATGGAAGCGCTCGAGGCGGCGCTTCTCAGGCAGAGCCCTGCCAGTGCTCACCCGAGTGGTTCTGAAGGGTCTGGGCCTGCCCGTCTTTTGGTGGGTGTGGATGAGTTCCCAAATGAAACTCTTGATCTTCTCGTCCCCTTTGTAATGCTTGACACAGTACACCAGGAGGGCACGGCAAATCATCTCCATGTCCTTCTCATTCAGATGCCACTTGAATCGCCCATGAGTCAGGATGTCCTTCCACCGGCCCCAGCTGGAAGTGGACACGCAGAAGGGGGGTTTGTGGGCAAGAGGTACGGATGTCCGCCCTAAACACTCAGGCAAACCGGAGTCCGGAGAGCTTATTCTCTGCGGGTCTACTGGTCTATTAGTCATGAAAGGCCACTGAGGACAGCAGGCTTGAGCACTGCCGTGATGTGCGAGATACCAGGGTAACCTGCACACCGGACACACAGCTTCACATAGCCACTAGAATATTAAGATGGAAGGAATGAGAATATCCGAAGTTGGGAATACATTTGGAATTAAAGCAGACCAGCTGCGGTATTCGAAAGCCATGGTTGCTAAACCTTCATTTCTGAAAGAGCGGGGACTTGCGCCAATCATGCCTTAACCGTAACATCTGTTGCACTGACTCCTTTACATCCTTGGGGGACAAGGCAGGAAATCAGAACCAAGCAGCTAATCAGTAACAGAGATTTGCTGTGACAAGCAGATGTGAAAATCATGGCCGGCCCCAGTATGGCAGCAGAGCAGTCCCTGACCATGAAGGGGGGGGGGTGGTGGAGGGGGGGTGTCCACGGGTCTCTGGCTCTCACAGTCCCTCCATCAGCCCCCAAACTCCAGAGCCAACCGCAGTGCACATGAGGACAAAGCTTGGGACGGAAAAACAAAAGGGAAGAAGAACGAGACGGGCAGAGCCGATCGTATCTACCGAAGATGAGCAGGTTCTTCTCCACCCGGAAGCACTTCGCCTCGCAGGTAGCGCCTGGTTTTGTCGTTGAGGCGCCTGGACCTGGTGGGCCTCTCGTCAGAGTCGCTGTCCAGCTCGGAAAACTCCATGAGCTCATCCTCCTCGAAGGAGTTGTAGTGCTTGGTCTGCTTCCTCACGCCGAGGCCGGTCGATCACTAGGCTTTCCTGGGAACAGAGGGGACTGCTGGGAAGAAAAGCCCCTTTCTTTCCACCCTGCAACGCACCGGCACGTCCTGTTGCTGTTCTTCAGGCGCCCGTCTCTCCCCCCACCCCGCACACCTGCTGGGCTCCACGGTACTCTGTGTGTGGGGTTGGGGGCCTGTCCTGGCGCTCGGTGAGTTGGCACGGTGCCCAGCCCTCAGTGCTACCGGCCACCATCTGCTGCTCCTGCAGCCGCTCTGACAAAGGGCACAGGCAGGCAAGGACCGCTGGGGATGAGTGGCAGCCTGCTCTCGTCCAGAGACACTGGAGTGGGTGCCCCAGCTGTTCTGCCATCACGCCAGGGGCAGTCTGTGCTCTGGAGACAGAACAGGCTCTGCACAATTCCATCTGCTCGGCAGCTTTCTGACGACAAACCGCGCGTTCCTGCTGGCTTCCTTCCCAGCTGGCCACCGGCACCGACTACTAACCTTTTATCTCTCACCAACAACAATCCCGAGGCTCACTCCCTGGTTTCCCTGGCCGCCCCCATCACCGCTTTCCCAGATCTTTTCATTTTGGATGCCCGCTCTGCTCTACACCTCTTCCCAAAGACCAGCTGTGCCTGACTTGTCCTGGGCAGCCCAGACACACAGCGAGGCCCCGCCGGTCTCTTCCCACCCTGATGCTCCAACCTGCATCACCCTGTTTCCGCAGGGCAGGAGCGTTTCCTTCCCCCTCCCGACTGTCCCACACAGACGGACTTCTCCGTCGCCACTCTACAGAACACCACAGACCTCCCAAGGACTGCAGAATTATTTCCCTAATATTTCCTAGTCTTATCAGGGAATTAACATGCAATGGGGGCTCCTACAGAAGATCAGCCAAGGTTGGTTACTGATTCGGTGAGAGAGGAGAAGAGCCTGGCCCCACGTTTTGTAGGTGCACGTGAGTTCCATGTTCATCCTACAGGTATGCAGAGAGTGAGGTACATGGTCAGCGAGCAGAGCAGAGAAACTAACACTCAACGGGCACCTAACAGTGGGATGCGACACTCAGGGACGAGTCTCTACTTGCTGAAGTGGGCCACACCGCCTTTCTTCACGTATCTGTGAGGTCAAGCGCTCTGCCCAAAGACATAGAGCTTAGGGAGTTTGTAGTGCCTGGTATTTGAAGCAGAGCCAGCCACAAGCAAGACAAGCACCTAATCCTTGGACTCTTCTCTCCAGCGTGCATCCCACCTTCACTCTGCTGTTGCGAACTTCCTCAGTGCCCTGCAGACCATTATGTTCAATTAGCACATTTATTTTCCATGTTTTAGATTATTGTTTGGCTTCTAAGCCACACCCATTTGTGCTCAGGGTCTACTCCTGGCTGTGCTCAGGGATCACTCCTGGAGGAGCTTGAGGGTCTATTTGGGGTGCCAGAGATAACCGGGTGGTGTGTGCAAGGCAACTGTTCTACCCACCATACTATCTCTCTAGCACTTAATCTACACTGTTAAAATTAATCTACACTTTTAAAATTATAATAGGTAACATTTTTAAAGTTTCGCACAGAGCATGTTCTAATTACATTACATACAATAATCTCATTTAAGAACTGAGGCTTGGACAATGTGTAAGAGAAGGGGAGGAGAGAGAGAGAGAGAGAGAGAGAGAGAGAGAGAGAGAGAGAGAGAGAGAGAGAGAGAGGGCTGGGGAGGGGAAGGGAACTGGGGACATTGATTGGTGATAGGAAATGGGCACTGGTGGAGGGATGGGTGCTGGAACACTGTATGACTGAAACCCAAACATGAACATCTTTGTAATTGTATATCTCACGGTGGTATAAAATATTAAAAAAAAAAAAACTGAGGTCCGAAGTAAATTATGGCTTGAGATGTGCTTGACTCTGTGATCTGGTAAAAGACCAGTGAAACATTCAATGCAGTAAAATACACGTAACATTGTACCTTTTCGTTTTTGCTTCTGTGTCCAGTTCAGCTATTTTCGCCCATTTCTGCCAAAAATTGGGTCATCTAAGGAAATATCAGTTCTATTTCCCGAAGCCACAAAGCTAGCCTGTGAAGAAGACAAGAGCCAGGAAACTGAGCTTGAACAGAATACAAACTAGTAAGACACCTGTTATTTCACATACGCCAAGAAATGAAGTATATTACCCATCTGCATTCTAAACCAAGTTCTGAGAGACTCCAAACCAAATGTGAAAGATCCCAAAGTGCTTTTTTTTTTATTTTTTTTTTTAAAGACTCTAAGATTTGGTAAAGAAATTATAATTTTAGCCCACAGGATTTTTTTTTAAATGCAATTTAAACTTGGAAGCAGGCAGAACAACCCCTGGAAGACAGTGACAATGTGTTACTTGCTGCTTCTTGTGGAATAGGTTTATTCGCAAAACTCCACTAGACTTATTTTTCTTTCAGCTCACCAAATGTCTGTGACGGGAAAGGAGTGGGGTCTTGTGAGTTCACAGGAGAGAGGAATGCCTGGAGCTTCCCTGTGGAAGCAGAGAGATTGGCCCAGCAGCCCGCCCTGCTCACAGGGTCTGTGGCCTGGTGGGGTCGGGGTCGGGATGGAATCTGACTCCGAATAGAAATCCAGGGGCAGTAAGAGCAGAGGAAGGAGCAGCTCAATTACAACTGGGAATCTTGAGTCAAGGCCTTTTCCCGGGAGATGAAGAGAGTAACCTGCTTGGCTTGGCGGGAGAGAGGGGCGCTGACGGACCCTAAAGGCTCTGGCACTGGCGGCGCAGCTCGCGCAAGGGAACCAAAATGACTAATGCAGAGCAGTCACCGGGAAGGGCTAACGGCGAAAAACTGCCAACTGAAGCGTCCGGTCAAAGTCAAAGACCGGAGGTTTGAGGAATTTTTCTTTCTACCGCTTGGCTCATTCTTAGACTCATCGGACTCTCCTGAGAACCTGCAGCCTCCGAGGGTGGCGCAGAGCGGATGCAAAGGAGACGATCTCAGCGGTCGGTGTCTACAGAAGCGGAAAACTCTGCCCACCCCGACAAAGGATCCTGAAGGGGAAGGTGCGTACCTTGGCGAGCGTGGACCCCTTCCCTTCGGACTGGATGGTGATGGTGTGGAGTTCTCCGCTGCAGAATCTGGTCTATGTCCTCTTCACAGAACTTGGAGCCTTCATCCTCCTCGTCCATTAAGGCACCGTAAGCACCTTTCCGGAGTAAGTCCTCTACCTCCATCTTTGAGAGCTGCTGCACCTGGACAGGTCACCAAAGGCTACTCACAAAGTGGAAGCGCACAGGAGAGAAACAGCCGCACACTTGACTTTGTGAGATTCTATGCGTAACTCTACAGGGCAGAAGAACAGCATGACCAAAAAGCTTCAGAAAATGAAAATCCAGAGACAGATACTGAGAGAGAAACCAAGGGGAGGTGAGGCAAAATCTGCATTAGGGAGCCCTGGAATCAAACCCAGCAAATGAGTCAACGGCTGCAGCATTTTTCAAGATGCTGGTTATTACCAAATGTCACGAGCTATTAAAATTATGTACCACTGAAAAGGCTATCTTTAATGTTTATGTTCTGGTTTGAAGCTATATCTTTAAAAACCTCCAGATGTCCAAATGAGCTAAAGAATAATGACTTATTCATTATTAAATAAATGCATTAGTATTGGAAATGATGTCATCTCTTAACTAAAGAAAGGATTCCATGCCAAGTGTGAGCTTCTCAACTGCTTGTTGAAAACAGGAAATGGAAGTTCAAAACACCCTTTCCTGGTTCTAATTAAGAATCTGGTTCTCTTTATTGCAATCACATAAGGGAATTCTATGACTCCCAGCACTGGTAACTTGAAGTATTATACTTAGCAACACATGCATGGCTAAAAGAATATGGAACATCTGGACAAAAGACAACTCATTTAAGTTTTAATTCCCAACCTTTGATGCTCTGAGCCCAGAGATCAGAAGATAAGTCTGCTTTGTTTGCTCACGCTTTAAAATAATCTAATAATTTTAGCTGTAATTTTTTAACCCCTAGAGGGCTTTTTTAAATTTTATTAACTAAAGTATCAAGCTGATGATTTATTCATGCATTTATTGATTCACCATGATGTGTCAAACATCTTTGAAATGCCAAATGCTGTTAGGGGGCTTGGAAGGTACAGATAAAACAGGTTACATCACACCTTCAAAGACTGGATCAGGAGGACATGGTAAAAAAAAAAATCAGTATTTACAGTCAAGAGTGTATGATCTACTGACTCTGGGGAGTTTTGGGTCACACCCACCAGTGCTGAGGGGGCTGATCCCTGCGGGAGGGGGCGTTCCAGGGGACCATGTGGTGTGGGTAACATTAATCATGGATGGTTGCTTGTACATTAATCATGGTTAGTTGCTTGCAAGGCAAGCACCAGGATCTGGTCTAGGTCAAATGATTTCTGATGGCCATAGTTAAGAACCTGTTTATTGGGGTTGGAATGACAGTTCAGTGGGGTGGTCGTCTGCCTTGTATGCAGCCAACCCGGCATCACATATGGTTCCCCAAGCACCACCAGGAGTAATTCCTGAGTGCAGAGTCAGGAGTGAGCCCTGAGAATCGCCAGGTATGACCCAAAAAAGAAAAAAAAAAATCATTCATTGCATACTGTGTAGCTCTCTCGCATTAACTGCTCTCTGGATTCCCTATTTCTGCTGGGAGTCCCGGACAGAGACACGTGGGCCGTCTTTAATAGAAGTGAACGTGAAAGCAGCCGTAGGAAGGGACGAATCCAGGGGAGAGAGGGCTGTGAGACCAACGCATCACACTCACCCCCGTTGGTACTGCCCTTTGCGGTTGATGTCCTGAAGAACAGCCTTGTCCAGACCCAGTTTCAGGCTGGCCTTGTCGAACATTTCCCGCTCGTAGGAGTTCGGGTAATGAGGCGATACACCTTCACGGCTTTGCTCTGGCCTATGCGGTGACATCGGCGCCTGAGCCTGGGAAGGAAGATGAAGCACAGCATGTCGCCAAATACTACGGCAGCAGCCCCAGAAATAGGAAAACAACTGAATAGTATGTGGCGTGGGTGGTCGACGTCCAGAGGCACCAGCCACAGGACTGATGTCAGGACAGCTGACCCCAGTGTCAGTGGCCTTTCAAGCGCTTGCGTCTTCCCAGACAGCTTGCTGGCTACCATGTGCGGGACAAAGGGCCCAGGGGCACGGGCTTCCTGTCCACTCCAGCCTATGCCCTGAGCAGTGGTGTCCACTCTCCGGATGCCAGCTCCTGCAGAAACCCCTCAGAGCAGGTGGTCCCACTTTCTACTTTCATTTGGTTTTAGAAATGTTCACATAGGCGAGAGCGTAACGGTCTCTTAAAGGACAATCATACTCCATAATCATCCTCCGAGACTGTTAGAAGCAAATCCCAAGGCATTATTTTAGATACTTCTAAAGATAGTTCTAGTAAAACACATTACTAATGATGATTCCTGGAACCAATAGAATAAACAAGTAAACCATGAGTAAGAAGAACAAAAACAAAGCAAGCACATTACTGCTATACTTCAAAAAACTCCTTTTCTGTTTCTGGAGCCACATCCATTTGTGCTCAGGACTTCCTCCTGGCCTCGTGGCCAGGGACCTCTCCAGCAGGGCTCTGGGCACTAAAGCGGTATCAGGGATCAGAACCTGGGTTGCGGTGTGCAAGGCAAGTCTTACCTGCTCTACTTCTCCAGCTCCCCAACAACTAATTCTTAAGGCTGGAGAGAGGGATAGGATGTAAGGAACTCACCTTGCATGCAGCCAAGCTTGTTTTGAATCCTGAGCATCACACATAGTCCCTCAAGCAATGCCAGGGGTCACTACTGAGCACAGAAGTGGGAGTAACCCCTAAGCACTACTAAGTCCGACCCTCCCACCAATTGCTTTTTCAAAAAATTTATCTTTAGTACCTACTTTCCAATCAGTTTTCTTATTTCCCTGCTTTATCTCAAATACGTATTTTAATTTGCCTGGATCATGGGGCTAGGGAGATAGCATAGTAGCTAAGGTGCTTGATTTAGAGATGGCTGGCCCTGGTTTGATCTCTGAAACCATATATAATCCCCAAGCACCATCAAGAGTTATCCCTGAGTACAGAGTCCTGCGCATCACCTGGTGGGGCCCAAACCAAACGCAAACAAATTTGCCTGGATCAGGATTGAAACAAGCCCCATAAATTGCAGTTGGGCTGGCAAGTTTCAAGTATCTCTTAACAGATTCTCCCGGTCTCTGAGCTTTCCTTTCGTTAACTGAAATTTATTTCAGGAGACAGGTTCTCCGTCCTATAGTTTCTCACGTCTGCATTTTACTGTCTGCATTCTGGCTGTGTCACTGAACACATTCCCCCTGGGCCTTGTACTGACTCTAAAATGGGAATCATGCCTTAAACTTCGGCCCAATTATGGTGGTGCATAATGTCTGTCTGCATGAATAATCGCTGTCTAGCGCTATCATTTCATTAGAAATTATAATCCTCTAATCAAGTTTTCGTTACTCTGATACATATATAGTACATACAGGAGACACAAACTACTTTCCAAAATAACATCCCCCAAAGTGACCACTATTATTAGCTTTTAAGGAACACAATGAAATGATGCACTTGCATTTATGTTAAATGGATCAAACGGACGAGCTACATTTTAAATGGCATTGTTGCTTGCAAGCTATGTCTTCTGGGAACCTCTCCAAGATAGGATGTTGAATTTTTGGTTTTGTTTCTGGGCCATGCTAAGAGTGCTCAAGGCTTACTCCTGGCTCTGGCACCATATGTTTTCTCGGAGATCCACCCAACAAGGGGTGGCCCCATGTAAGGCCTCACCCCCTTGCACCCTCTCTGGCCTCAGGATCCTAAGTTCTGTTAGCATGAACAAGCATGGGAAGGAGGACAGAACCAGCTTTAGTGGTAAAGTATATCTACATGCATCTGTAAAAACTTGGGCGTATGTATAGGCTCTCACAGCTTCACAACCCCAGAGACACAGAAACACACAAGCAGGTGAGAGAGTCTGCGCTGATGTCAGGCTCTTTATTTATTTTTTTGCTTTTTTTTTTTGGGGTCACACCCAATGATGCTCAGGGGTTACTCCTGGCTCTGCACTCAGGAATTACTCCTGGCGGTGCTCGGGGACCTTATGGGATGCTGGGGATTGAACACGGGCTGGCACAGGCCTTCTGCATGCAAGGCAAACGCCCTACCCACTGGGCTATTGCTCCGCCCCAGGCTCTTTATATCAGAAACCAGTGGTCACTGAAAGCCCACTCCTTGCCTTCTGGTATGATAACATGGGGTTTTGTTGTTTTGGGCCACACCTGGAGATGCTCAGGGCTTACTCCTGGTAGGGCTGAGGAACCATATAGATGCCAGGGATCGAACCCAGGTTGACTGTGCAAGGCAAGTGCCTTACATTGAGCATTGCTGTACTATTGCTCTGGTACAATACTATTGCTCTGGCCCCTGATAACACATTTCTTGCTCCCACTATATACATTCCCTATGCAGGCCTCGATTCAACCATTATTTTTTCCCGGTCTCACAGTTTCTTTCTTTTTTTTTTCTCACAGTTTCTTCTAGGGGGAAACAGTAGTCGACAATATGGTTTCAACACTCTTGGAATGCTCGGTGTCACTGACCTGTCCACTGTTTCTCAGTCTACCCAGGAGGCAAAAATAGAAGTGCTCGTGTATATTTAGCGTATACAATCACGTGCGTGTGCATGTCAAAATACATCATCAGATCATTGTTATGCTGCATTCAAACTCAACTATGGTACTTTTCGTAACCAATTCTACATCTGTATCTGTTTTTAACCATGTTGAAAAGCTCAGTTCTCAACCAAGCCAGTTTCACTATTCATTTGATTTACCCACAATATATGTAACAGCTTCAGAAAAACCGAATCATTATGATCTCCTCCAAGCGTGATTACTAAAAACTATGTATGGTTTTTGTGTTTTGCCGCCCTCAAAGTTAAAGACTGAGTGTGTATAGTCAAATTATAGAGCACACACCCAGTGATGCTCAAGGGTCACTCCTGGCTCTACACTCAGGAATTACTCCTGGCAGTGTTTGGGGGACCAAATGGGATGCCGAGGATTAATCCCGGGTTGGACGTGTGCAAGGCAAATGCCTACCCACTGCACTATCACTCCGGCCCCAGGTTTTTCTTGCAGCGTAGTATTAGTAATTCTGAAACTACTTTCTGTGTAATACAGGACTGGGCAAAGGAAAAGAAACAGGAACGAGGACTCTTCGCCATAAAGAAGGAATTTACAAATGTGAAAAAGAAGGAAAACTAGCAGCAGTCTGTAGTGTTAGGATGAATTTGAAAATATCGTTACCGGTTAGTTCTGTGCATATGTATACAAATGACCATATAAACAGATACAGAAAAGATGTGCTCGTGTGTGCTTTCCTATCTCGATGTATTCCTGCATGTACATATGAACACACAACAAAACATATGAAAGCGTGTTATATTGTGTGTATGTATTCTGGTCATGCACACTGAAAGATCTGAAAACCAGTAACACTCCTATCGCTTCAAAAAGAATGTGACTAAGTCTCAGAGCTTAGCTTCTAAGTACCATTCTCTATACCAAAGAAATAAGGTCGATTAGGGGCTGGACTGATAGCACAGTGGGTAGGGCCTTTGCCTTGCGTGGCCGATCGGGTTCGATCCCGGCATCCCATATGGTCCCCAAGCACCGCCAGGAGTAATTCCTGAGTGCAGAGCCAGAAGTAACTCCTGAGCATCGCTGGGTGTGACCAGAAAGAACAGAAGAAACAACAAAGAAATAAAGTTGATTAGAGAAATGGTTCATTTCAGAGATGGGGTAGATGAAGTACACATTCTGCTTTGTTTTGGCTTGGGGGCCATACCTGGCAATGCTCAGGGCTTACTCCTGGCTCTGCGCTTAGGAATCACATTCTGGAGGTGCTCGAGGAACCGTATGTGGTACTGCGGATCGAACTCTGGTTGGCTGCTTACAGGTCAAGAGCCCTACTGCTGTACTCTCTCTCAGCTCAAAGCTACACTCTGAAACTGTGCTAGAATCTAGGCAAGTACTCAAAGGAGGATGAAACGTTCCAAAACAACACTTTAAACTGAAAGAGGTTTCCACAGTAAAGTCCAGGAATACAGGAATACTGACATATGGTAATAGAATGTAATCCACCACATCACATATAAAAGAGCTCATGAATCTATACTGACATAAGCTAGATGAAAGGGAAAATTCATCTTTGCTTGTAAAGCAGAACAACAAAATAGAGTGGAGATAAGAGCAAGTCCCTGCGGGTGCAGAGAGAGTGCAGCAGCTAAGGGCTTGCTTTGCCTGCAGCAGGCCGAGGTTCCCTGCCCAGAGCCGCATGTCCCCCAAGCACCAGAATATACTCTGGATGGTGGGGATACTGAAGTTGTGAAGTGAAATGATCTCAAATCTAAATTAAAAAAAAAAAATCAAAGATAGATGTTTAAAGTAATTTCTATTTTGTGGTCATGTTGTGCACTCAACATCTAACTAGATCTCACAATTTCATTTTTGCATTTTAAGAATAGAAATCTCATCATACCCCGATTTTAAAAATTAAACACAATTAAATGAGCTGAAAAAGAAAAACAACAACAAAACTAAGTCACTTTGTAAAATGCTATTTCGAGGGGCTGGAGTGATAGTACAGTGGGGGGGGCGTTCGCCTTGCACATGGCCGACCGGGTTCAATCTCCGGCATCCCATATGGTCTCCCGAGCACCGCCAGAAGTAATTCCTGAGTGCAGAGCCAGGAGCAATGTTTGAACATTGCTGGGTGTGACCAAAAAGAAATAAATAAACGCTATTTTGATTATATTCTATGACTAATAAAAAAATCCAAGTAATCAGTATCATATAATGATGAATTAATTTTTCACCAATTGGACAAATAAGTGAACATGCTGTGACGATAATGAGATCCAGACTATCGCTGCTAGAGAAAAAAGAGTTACGAACAAGGAAGCAGAGGAAGGCTCAAGCGAGTTTGGTGGTGCTGAACTGGCCCAGGAATTTCACCCTGGGAGGACAGACCTGAACAAATACAGATGGTGTATGAATGCCTGGGTCTGTGATCATGGCTATTTCCTAGCTCTTGCTGCAAAGGGAGCTCAGAAGCAAAAGCACTCCTGTAGCAATGGGCACAGAATAGTTTTCTATATTCCATCCTTGAATAAAAGAAATCGAAAATCCTTGAAGAAACTAACTGTCAGCTCCTAGGCTATGGCAGAAAATTGTGACATGAATCTAAACATCCAGTGTCTCTAGAAAGGAGGAAAATGTTCAAGAACTGATGGCAGATGTCAAAAGAAATGAAGAATCAATGTGAAAGGCCTCTCAACAACCAGCAGCGAACAACAAATAATGCGCGTTGTGGATAATCACCCATAAGAAATCTCGGAGGGGAAGGAGTGATAGCACAGTGGGGAGGGCGTTTGTCTTGCATGTGGCAGACCTGGGTTCAATGCCCAGCATACCATTTGGTCCCAGTAGATAATCCTGGCATTGGTGTTAAGAAAGCGATCCCCGAGTGCCAAGCCAACTCCCAAATCATATGGTCTCACAAGAACCACCAAGAGTAATTCCTGTGTGCAGAACCAGGAGTAACTCCTGAGCACTGCTGGGTGGGGCCCGAAAAATTAAAAATCAAAGAAAAAAAAGACCTTAAGAAAAGAAATCTCCGAGTCCATCAGGGCATAAACAAATAAAGGCGACAGTTGTACATTCCTTATAGAGTTTCAATCAGTAAGTATAGGAATGATTGAAAGAGAAAATTACCATCAAGCAAATACCATGGAAATAATTACTGAAGGCGAAAAACTATCACTGGATGCTACACTTAACACACAAGAATACAGAGAGAAACAGGGGTCTCAAGACAGATCCGGTAAACGCAGTTATTTTCAATGGGGGCACCTAAGAATGGAAGCACCTCAACAGCCAGGTAGTGACATCTCCAGTTACCCGAGGCCACGGGAGACCAGGCACCGCCAGCTGCCCAGAAAACGGACCAGCTTCTCAGCTCAGCTCTTGCCGAAAATGCACAACCTCGAACCGGAGCACGAGAGAACTCAGGCAAACACGTTACAACAGGGCTGTTTTGTATAAGACCCTTTGGACAGTCACAGTTCCAAAAGAAAAGGATAGGAGAGACTGTCGAAGTTAGGAGGCTGACTCTGGACAGAAACAGGAAACACTGAGCCAGAGAGACACTGGGCGGGGCCTCGCAGACCAAGGCGACAGGTGACGACATGAAGGGGCCCTCGAAACCTACGACTGTCACAATGTTTTTTAAAGCTTAAAATGATTTCAGAACGACACTTTTTTTTTTTTTTTTTTTTTTTTTCTTTTGGGTCACACCCGGCAATGCTCAGGGGTTTCTCCTGGCTCTGCACTCAGGAATTACTCCTGGCGTTGCTCGGGAACTAAGGAACTATGGGATGCGGGAAATCGAACACCCGGGCTGGCACAGGCCGCGCGTGTAAGGCAAACGCCCTACCCTCTGGGCTATCACTCCGGCCCCAGAACAACACATTTTTTTTTTTGTTGAGGGGTGGCCTAATGTGAATTTGGTTTTCTAATTCTAGAAATACTTAGAATGTGTCAAGTCGAATATTTTATTTATTCTTGGGCTCCTGATGGGGAGGCGGGCTCACCCAGTGATGCTCAGGGGCTGGGAACTGAAGTGGTGCTGTGCAAGGCCTGAGCCTGCTGGAATCTCTCTCTGGCCCCAGCAAGCCAAATGTCTCTCAAGGCATATTCAGTAAAACGACTTTCTGCAGCTGTCACTTCTATCCTACTCCCTTACTTCCTTTATGAGAAACCATTTAAAATAAACGTTTCACCTCCAGTCTTCCCCTTGGAGGTAGCATGCTCAGGATACAGATGTGCGCACACTTTTTTTAGATGAATGCTAAGGCTATGTATAGTACGGCGTACTACACACAGTTCTTCCGCGGTTGCTTCTCTTTTAAACTCCACAATATATTCAGGAGATGATTCCGCGGCAGTACGGAAAAACAAATCCCTCACTCTTTCGTGAAAGCTGCAGAGACTCTAGTTCGGCCGAATCAGTCCTCTGTCGCTGAAGAGCTACACTGGGATTCTAACAGGTTGCATGCTTCCCTCCAGTATCCTGAGTTATGATAAATACTCCTGGAAGTTTATGAATATTCCTGTATGTAAAGGAGGTGAGGACAGAGGGAAGGGACGCATCTGCCAGTACACAGCTAGTCCATGCTCAATTCCCAGTACTGTATATGGACCCATGAGCACTGCCAGGAGCGATTCCTGAAAGCAGCGCCAGGGTCACACCCTAAGCACAACTGGGTGTGGCGAAAAAGCAAGGTAAAGAAATCAAAGTAAGAAATGAGGTTTATGGGGCGAGCGATAGCCCAGCGGGTAGGGTGTTGGCCTTGCACACGGCCAGCCTGTGCCGGCCGAGGTTCGATCCCTGACATCCCATATGGTCCCCTGAGCACCGCCATGAGTAATTCCTGAGTCCAGAGCCAGGAGTAACCCCTGAGTGTCGCTGGGTGTGACCCAAAAAAGAAAAAAAAAAAAAAGAGGTCTATGGAGAGACCAAACTGTAGAGACAGACGGTCAAAAATAACTACATTAATTTTATTTTTCTGGCTCATATGCGATCTTAAGTGTCAGGAGGGAGCTGAAGCAGCTTTCTGATGAACAGAGGTGGACGGTGGACTCACTCACTGACTGCATGGTCTCCACACTCCTTTCGTTCCTCACAACAGGATCCTGATTCTTGCACAAGGTGTGGAACTAAAGCCGGTTCCAGAGCCCCAGGGCTGGGGAGGAAATACAGTTCTGGACAATGAAATGCAGATGGCTGGGGGCTACCTGAAAATCGGAGCCATCAGATCTACCTCCTGGACTTTTCCAGCCTGGACCCAGGAGAATGTATGCGACTGTCTCTGAGAAGCCGGAGGAGAAACTGAAGAAACCCAGGACTCTGAGGGCACGAATCCTGGACTACCCACCTCTGGCTTTTTAACTGAGAAAAGCAAAGTTCGGTTGGGGGCCTGTCACAACCAGATGAATTTAAACGGCCAAGATAACTTATCTGAAAGATAACAGTCTCATCACATTTAGGAGACTTGTCTTACCATCAAATCTCAAACAGTTATTAACCGCACATGACTTTCCTACTAAAACTCACACATAACACAAATGAGGTAGAGAAAGAAATATTTAGAACAACAGTAGTGATGAGATACAGTCTGGATGAGGCATTAGCAAAAGTATCACTTCACTTGTATCACTTGTCTTCCCGTTGTTCATGATTTGCTCAAGAGGGCACCAGTAACATAACCATACATCCTGTCACAAGCAAGCGTAGCCCAAGGGCTTCTGCTTGCTCCAGGGACAGGAAGAGCCTCAAAACATTCCTTCAGGTCATGGGAATGAGGTCCATAATTGTTACTGGTTTCTGGCATATCAAATAAAACACGGGTAGCTTGCCAGGCTCTGCCATGTAGGTGATACAGTAAACATGGGGGCAGAGCTGCTACCAGCTCTCCCTATGCTCAGCTGATCATGTATCCCATATATTGTTAAAAATATAGATTTATCGACAAGTTAAAAATCATTACTGAATGAATATTTTCATTATCATTAAAGAAAGATTCATTTAATAATTAAGTGAATGAAGAGTCTCAATTCTTAAATCAGAGTTTTTAAGTAGGAATACTTTTAAATGACAACTTAAACAAAACTTTCTGAGTAGGCCAGAAGTAGGGAGCAGTGGAGAAAGGCCCCTTTGGGGAAACTATGCGCCCCAATGCTTTTCTGTATGATTCGTAGACTCACAACTCCTTTTTCATGCCATACACTTGAGGTGAGCGAGGGCGTTAGGTAAACAAGTAATAATGTTCAGAAAATAAAAAGCAACAGTATAAACAAGGATAGAGCGAAGAGATTGCAATGAGAAGCTGAGTGACTCCATTTCCTGAATCCTGGAAGTTGTCAGATTATTTCTGACCCTCAATTTACTATTGTATTTTCAGTTTCATGTCTAGAATGTGCAAAAACTTCTTAGACGTAGCTTTACAGGAACCAAAGCAAAAGCACAACAGGTTGGGACCGGAGCAATAGTACAGTGGGTAGACTGTTTGCCTTGCACATGGCCAACCGGGGTTCGATCCCTGGCATTTGCGTATGGCTCCCCTGAGCACCTACAGGAGTAATTCCTGAGTGCAGAGCCAGGAGTAACCTCTGAGCATTGTCGGGTATGAGCCCAAAAAAAAAAAAAAACACAATTAGGTAGGACATTTGCCTTGTATGTAGCTGACCCAAATTCAATCCCTGGCATCCCATATGGTCCCCGGGCACTGTCAGGAGTAATTCCAGAGTATAGAGCCAGGAGTAATCCCTGAGCATTGCCGGGTGACACCTCAAAAGCCCCCCCCCCCCCAAAAAAAAAAACAAAAAACCCCAAACCAAATATCTTTACAATCATGTGAGAAAGCAAACAGTATAAAGAACAAGAATACTGTCGATACTTCTCTTGGCCTTATACCATTTTAACACTCTACTACATTATTCTTTTATTGTAAAAACAATAGCATTGTCTCTTGGTACAGTCCAAACACGGCGTCAGCACAGGTCAGGGACCGTGCAGTGCCAGGCACTCACCCTGGCCACCCTCATGCAGAAACAGGTCCTTACCCCTCTGAGCTATCTCTAGTCTTCTATTCCATTTTAAAAGCATGCATTCTCTGATATTTTAAGACACTATTGTTTTTTTTTTTCTGCTTTTTGGGTCACACCTGGCGATGCTCAGGGGTTACTCCTGGCTCTGCACTCAAGAATTACTCCTGGTTGGGGCCGGAGCGATAGCCCAGCGGGTAGGGCGTTTGCCTTGCGCGGGGTCGGCCCATGCCGGCCTGGGTTTGATTCCCAGCATCCCATATGATCCCCTGAGCACAGCCAGGAGTGATTCCTGAGTGCAGAGCAAAAAAAAAAAAAAAAAAAAAAAAAAAGGCAATGTTAAAAAAAAAAGAATTACTCCTGGTGGTACTCGGGGGACCATATGAGATGCTGGGGATCGAACCCAGGTTGGCTGCTTACCCGCTGGACTATCGCTCCGGCCCCAAGACACTACTGTTTCTTAATGAAAATCTGCACAATCAGAGAGATAACACATTTCTTAGCTAGGTAGATAGAGGTTGGGGCGCATGCCTTGCACGTGTGGGCCCTGAGTATAATCCCAGGCTCCTGTGAGGTGTAACCCTGGAAGCCTCCAAGCCTTGCTGTGGGTGACCCCGGGGGCCAACCAGTACCACACAGCCAGGCCCAAGCACGGTTCCACCCAACGAGTTGACAAAGGAGTGGCCTCTAGGGGCTCCCGACAATGTTTCAGGAGAGGTTCCCTCCCTCTACCCGAACCCACTGATTTTTGGCAAGCTGGTACCTTCTCCAGCCTAAGCACAAATATTTTATTTCAAGTCCAGCAAATTTCCATTTCTCCTGGCACCCTCAAAGTCTACACCGACAAACCACCTTCTAACTCAGAAGGGGAGGTAGGATCCTATGCGGGGTGAATCGGGCGCCCCTGTGAGCAGCCAGCCCGGTGACCGATCCCCTTTGCAGGCCTATTACCTGAAATCTCGAATTTCCATCTTAGGTTTGTTCCTTGGAGGTAGGTTGCATTCCTTCTTAAAATGCAAATGTTGAGAATGGGCACGGTGTCTGCCCACTGGAGTCCTGTGGGAGCTCATTTACTGTCCCGAACCGAAGCCCTGAGCACTCTTGCTTCCCTGAGGGTCCGCAGCGAGAACAGGTAGGGGAGAAGAGTGGACAACACAGGAAAAAGGGGCTCTGAGACAGCAGAAAAGGAGCAGGGAGTGAGAGAGAGAGGACACTTCGGAAACGAGGCAGGGGTGAGCACTCAGAGTGACCGCTGGGCCTGGGACAGCTGCCTGGCCTCCACTGACTCCCTCCCTAGGCGGTCATGTGATTTCCTCCTTCCTCCACGGCACTCTTCCTTCTCATCTCCTAGTTCAAGATCCTTTCAATTCTGCTCTGAAGGTCACTCAGAGGAGCCTTCCTAGGCCACCCCTCAACCAGGGGACCACCCCCTCATTCTTTTCTTCTTCTCCACCTGTATTTCTTGATAGTAAGAATTGCATCTGCAGCTATTCCCCCTCCACGTCATCCCACTACAAGTAAGAGCTTTGTGGCAGCATAAACTGTCTCGCACGATGCTCTCTACCCAGAACATCAAACAATGCCTGTGACTCAGCAAAGACACACACAAGAACTGACCCGGAGCATGCGCAGATTCTTCCTCCTTCCAGCAAAGAGCGAACTCTGCCTGGAGTCTGGTCTTCTCAGCTCCCATCACACACACGGTCACCCCCAGAGGTGCCAGCAACAGGTGCGAGCAGAGCAGCTGAGGGTCAGCCTGCCCCCCCCCTCCACTCCAGCTTCTCTGGCCCCGTGGGCCGCTTTCCCTCCTGCCTAGCTCTGCGGTGGCCTCTTCCTGTGCGGGGCTGTACTCCTGGCCCATCCGCCTGCTCCCACAATCTGGGAACATCCTCCTTTCCGGGATCTTATTCACAGGAAGGCCTCCGAATCTATCAGCCACATCACTCTGACTCTAAGTACTCTTCCACCCTGAAGAACTCTCACCTCTAAGAACAAAAGGTCACAGAGAGGAATCAGGGGCGCCCTGCAGTGTAGAGGGTGCAGGAGCTGGTGTGTGGTCTGAGCGGACCTGTGCCTACCCCCAGAGTGAGCAGCAAGGGGCTCCCGCGGCTTTCCCTTTTGGGGTGGAATGGTTACTGTCTATCGTAACCTCAGTGACACGGAAAATCCACACACTGCTGTGGTGGATAAACCACGCCGCATCTGGCTCTGCTGGGCCTCCTGAACTAAGGCTTTCCTCGAGGAGAGCGGAGGTAACACTCGATCGCACACATGCACGCGAGCCCCCTTGCTGCCCACTCAGCCCACACACCAGCTTGAGCGCCCTCTGCGCTGCAGGGCGCCCCTGATTCCTCTCTGTGACCTTTTGTCCTTGGAGAGGAGAGTTCTTCAGGGTGGAAGAGTAATCAGAGGTTAGAGTAATGGGACTTCCTGAGAACAAGATCCCGGTCTGGGGCAGAGAGAGAGGAGGCTCCCCGGCTGAAGAGGACGCAGCGCTGGTGTTGTTCTGACCCCTAGGGAACCGTGCCTTCTCTTTCCTGGACGGCGCCACAGGTCTGAGACGGGGAACGTATCAGGAATACTGTTCTCTGGGTAGTGCTGCGAGGCTCCGAGGCCGAGCCTGCAGTGAGCCCCAGTCCCCGGTCCTCACTACGCTCCAAGAGGACATCTGCTCCCGGATGGGGGGTGAGTCATCCAGTCTGTCCGCTCGATCCCGCTACCTCCACTCCGAGGCCTATCAGACCGGAACAGGGCGAGACCAGGCATACCGAGTCCTACCCGTGCCCCTGGTGGCTCGCAGAAGGCAGGAAGTCTGTCCCTGGCAGGCGAACACCAGGCCGGCCGGTGCTCTGCAGACACACAGACCGTTCTGAGACGGTGGAGGAAGAGTCTGAGGAAGCCGGGCTTAGGCTTCAGGTGGGGTGAGCTAATCCTCCCCTCCCGGCTGCTCACCCTGACACCTCAGTCCTCCACTGCGCTCCTGCCTCTACTTTTTAATTGGGCCAGACCAGCCGAGGCAGGAGGGATACAATTTACAGGGCTAATTAGTCCCAAGGGAAAAGTATGTGACACTCAGTGTCATTCAGTATTATTCCTTTTACAAAGACCTGGATTTAAAACAGTCTCTAGCAAGTTCTAAGCCTTTAATTCTACTTCCAAAGCACAGAAACCCCAGCAAAATAATCAGCAATGAGGAAGAGAGAATGAGCTGCAACAAGTCATAGAGAAACACCAGGAAAGGAGATGCAGCTTCCCGACCGGGCGCCTTTCCCGGGAAGGTGCTGTACCCTGGGCCCAACAGGCGCCTTTCCCGGGAAGGTGCTGTACCCCGGCCCAACCGGCGCCTTTCCCGGGAAGGTGCTGTACCCCGGCCCGACCGGCGCCTTTCCCGGGAAGGTGCTGTTTCTGTGTCTGCCTGGAACTCAGACTCACACTGGAGTCCTCAACCCTTGCTTTTCTTGCAAGGAGCTTGTCTGGGAGGACTAAGCCTGTCTGGGCCCGTCACTGCTCCTCCAGGGTTGTCTGACTGGGAACCATCTGACTCAGGGGGCACAGCTGACCTCTGCAGAATCTACATGACCTCAGGGATCACATTCTCTGACCGCTGAACTTGGGCGGTGCTGAGATCTCATTGAGGTGGGGTTCTCTTTCTGACCCCAGGAATGATCCATGAGCAGAGCCAGGAGTGATCCCTGAGCACAGGAGGTGTGGCCCCAAAACAATAACAACAACAACAACAAAACTCCAAATAAACAGAGAACACATTTCACAGCTGATTTTGCTGCAGCCCTCAGAACCGCACGACGATCTCGGGATTCTGTCTCCAACTCTTTTCTATCTTACTTACAGCGCCTGCACACAAGGGCACTGGCAGTGGGCATGTGTGGTGTGGCAGTGTTAGGGCACCAGTGGTGGGCATGTGTGGTGTGGCAGTGTTAGGGCACTAGCAGCAGACATGTGTGGTGTGGCAGTGTTAGGGCACTAGCAGCAGACATGTGTGGTGGGGGTAGTGTTAGGGCACTAGCAGCAGACATGTGTGGTGTGGCAGTGTTAGGTTACCGGCGGAGGGCATGTGTGGTGGGGGCAGTGTTAGGGCACTGGCGGTGGGCATGTGTGGTGCGGGCAGTGTTAGGGCACTAGCAGCAGGCATGTGTGATGGGGGCACTGTTAGGGCACCGGCGGTGGGCATGTGTGGTGGGGGCAGTGTTAGGGCACCGGCGGTGGGCATGTGTGATGGGGGGCAGTGTTAGGGCACTGGCGGTGGGCATGTGTGGTGGGGGCAGTGTTAGGGCATGGCGGTGGGCATGTGTGGTGGGGGCAGTGTTAGGGCACCAGCGGTGGGCATGTGTGATGGGGGCAGTGTTAGGGCACCGGCAGCGGGCATGTGTGGTGGGGGCAGTGTTAGGGCACCAGCGGTGGGCATGTGTGATGGGGGGCAGTGTTAGGGCACCGGCAGCGGGCATGTGGTGGTGGGGCAGTGTTAGGGCACTGGCGGTGCTGTGTGGTGGGGGCAGTGTTAGGGCACCGGCGATGGGCATGTGTGGTGGGGCAGTGTTGTCTGGTCAGTCTCTAGTCCCCTGCTCTGCTCCCACCTTGCTCCACGAGGTCTCTGCGGCAGAGCCTCTGGCTGCATCATCCTCACAGCCCACTAGCTCCTCTCTCTCCCAAATGCTGAGCCAATTCCCTGCCACAAAAGCACACTCCTGCAGTGTGGTCAGACAGGTCAGAATAAGGGAAGGGCCTCCCCTCCTCACGCCCGTGTCCTCCCTGCAACACGCGACTTGCTTGCCTCTGCCTGCTCACTCTTTGAAGCTCCTTCTCCTCATTCTATAAGTTTCATTCAATAAAATGTTCAATAAAATGCATATTGCTTCACTATTTTGCCTCCCCTTAAAAATTCTTTTCTGCAAAGGAAGGTTTCTGCAAAGGACCAGGAACGCCTGTGCCGAGGTTAGTGACTTCCCTTTTCCTGCGGAGAGCAATTCCTCATTCCAGCCTGAGTCCAAGACTCCGAGGAATCGGGTGGCACATTCCCCAAGCCGTGTGGCAGAACAAGGAGACTCCAGGTGCAGCTCGACGCTGCCTCGTGGGGCTGACACAGGACTTAAAACACTTGTGTCGTGTAGGTGCTCCCAGCCAGCTCTGCCAGACCTGACCCAAGCCAGGCATTCCCTGAGCCCCATGGAGGTACTCTTCTCGGGTCTCCGTCCCTTGCTCCTCACTTATCACAGCTACGGGCAACAGAAGATGACAAATTCACAGAAACTTTCCTTCTGATCTTTGGGGTCACACCTGGTGGCTAACTCTGAGCTCTATGCTCAGTCATCACTCCTGGCGGGCTCGAGGGACCATCTTGGGTGCCAGGCACTGAACCCAGACAAGACCTTATCTGCTCTATTAGCACTCCAGTCTCCTCACTCCCCTTCAACAGTCGTTTTAGTGCGGTGAAACTTCTGTGGCGTAAGTGTTCATTGCCTTAATCATTAAAAAAATAGCAACAATAACCTAAGGATAGTTTATAAGTTATAAGGCGTTAGAAACAACTGAAAAGAGCAGAAACAGGTGAGCTGAGAACTGAGAAGTAGCCAGTCTAGAAGGAGTGGAGGAATTCTGACTAGACCTGGACGCAATTCCTAGACTTGGCAATGGCGTCCTCACCGGGACCCTCGCTCATTTACCTTCTGCTGCATTCTCGATAGAGGCTCCTGGCCTGGAGCACCCAGAGGACTTTGCTTCTTCACTCAGGCGGAGTGTGACAGAAGTTCAGAAACGGACTCAGCATGCTAAAGAACATGCCACTATTTAGTTTCGGTTTGGGATTATACTACTATTCCTGTATCTCTTGCCAGTTCCCCAGAAATGAACACGTTAAAACAGCTATTCTGGAAGCTTTTCCCTCCCTTCTCCCCCGACTCTAACTCAGGATGGTTCCATCTGGCGGCCATGCACACAAAGCAGTCACCTTGGCGGACTCACCTTACCCATTAAGGCCCAACACCCTCCATTTCTGGCATTGTGCCTATTCAATTAGAAGGATTATCTCGCCTTCACTTACAGCCTCTGGTCACATCCTGTCTCCAAAGGTCTTCAAATGCCAGCCCCATACTTCTAACTCCCCTCCTGGAAATTCCTGCAGATGAGGTTTCAAATTGGCCATTCAATTTTGGTCCCTTCTATTATGACACACCGTGAATACTGCAAAGCAGAAAAAACTTTACATAAAGCAAAGACTTATGCAATCTTTGGCCCTGGAGTCAGGAGGCTTCTGTCACTGTGCATGTTTTAGCTCTGGACCACGAAGCCTCTATTATACACAAATCAACTACTCAAAAACAAGACAGCTAGATCATGGGTGGCATTTTACCACCCTGGGCCTAATATCACAATCCTAATGAGATTCTTGCTGGCCACCTAACGTTTGTGCTTCAAAGGCAGAGGATGTTAGTATGTTTAAAACGGTTCGTTTTAGGGCTGGGCAATAGTCCAGTGGGTAGGATGTTTGTCTTGCATGGAGCCAACCCGGGTTTGATCCCTGGCATCCCATAGGGTTCCCTGAGCACCGCCAGGAGTAATTCCTGAGTGTAGAGCCAGGAGCAAACCCTGAGCATTGCTGGGTGTGACCCAAAAAGCAAAAAAATAAAGAAGAAAACAAAAAAATAAATAAATAAAGCTGGTCATTTTGGACTGATCACTGACCGTAGCAATTTTCACTCAAGCATCACTTCACTAGTATGAATCCCAGAAGAATCAGTCTTTTCCCTAATTTTCTTTCGAGCCAGAAGGATCACAATACCATTCAACTTCCTTTAGGGTGATTCCCGCTCTTCCGGGTTTTTGCCACTTGCTACCAACCTAATTACTTCAAGCACACTAACTTTTCAAAAAGCAGACTGCCTTTTCTCAAACAAGTTTTATTTGGAAGCTCATTATATGAAAAAGACAATCAGGAATATATCTGTGGAAGTTGGGCAGGAAAGGTCAAACAGCCATCAGTTTTCCCTCCATTCCCTGTGTCTTCTCACTAGCAGTGAACCCCTCTAGATGGCTTCTATGTTACGAGCCTCCAAACTTCCATCACCTGAGTCATGACAACACTTGTGTCTTTTATTTAGAAAGAGGTCACACCCAGAGGTGCCAAGGGGGGCCACATGGTAGCAGGGATCAAACTCTGGGCTATGCACATGCTCAACATGTGTTCTACCACTGGGGCTATCTCTTTGGCTCCAAAAAGACTTTGCAATACCCCTCACCCTCCCAATCACATGCTTCCATTATTATTAATATTAGCAAATGTTACCCGCACGGCAGAGCCTGGCAAGCTACCCGTGTCGTATTTGATATGCCAGATACCAGTAACAATTATAGACTTCATTCCCATGACCTGATGGAATGGTTTGAGGCTCTTTATGTTCCTGGAGCAAGCAGGTGTCCTTGGGCTCTACTTGCATGAGACAGGTCATATGGAGATGTTACTGGTGCCCGCTCGAGCAAATCGACGATGAACGGGAAGACAGTGATTAGCGAATGTGCCAAGCTAGAGAAACACATGCTCAGAGTTCTAGCTTTTAGCCACATCCCTGGCCTTGAAGAATAAACAGCATAAATATCACTGCTGGTGCCAAAGAAATGGTAGAGTAGGCAGGGCACTTGCCTTGCATGTGCCCAACCTAGGTTCGATTCCTGGCCCTATATACGGTCCCGTGAGCCTCGCCAGGAGTAATCCCTAAGCACAGTGCCATGAGTAAGCCCTGAGCATTATTAAGTATGGTCCCACACCACCAATAACAAAATCACTACTGGTAATGGCTATAAACCTAAATCTGAAAATGATCTCTTGACAAGTTAGAATCTTTTAAGCTGATTTACTTTCCAATCTGGCTATAGCTCATTATTTTTACTCTGAAATGGAGTTGCTCTAAGCTCTGAATCAGTCGCTCAGTAAATCTATCAACTTTACATTTCTTGAAATCTCTGTAATGACCGCCTGAAGTCCTGCTATTGGGTTTAGTTAAAACTAGAATGTACAATCTTTAAATCTACTGCAGTGGGCACATACGAACTCTGATCCCTTATAAGCAGAGGACAGCGACAGACCCCGAGGGCGCTCCCACGTTCCCGCCACGCTGTGGAATAGCACCCTCTGCTCACTGCCAAGGTGTTTATGGTTCAGGACACAGGACATCTGACTAACCAAGTGGGAAAATGCCAGAATCAATCTATATACCAAGAATTAGAAAACCAGCCAACTTTGCTTTGTGTTTACTCTGATACGAATAAGCTCTATTCTCTACTCGGGGCTACGACTGTGCAGCACCAGCTGGACAAATGTGAAAGGAGAGAAACATTCTGGTTAGTGGGAGGAGCAACATTCCATTTACTGCTCATTCAACAGCATCCCCTGCCCCGGCCCTCTGCCTGCCCTCTGCAGGGCCACCATGCTCTGGAGCAAATCTGACAGTCAGGTCCTGTCACAAGGTCCCGGGATTCGGGGCCCCTAAGGCAAACAGCAATCATCCTATGGTTACCTGCAAGTCATTTTGTGGGTTCCAGTCTGAATCAAATATGATGCAGGTATCGGCCGCTGTGAGATTGATCCCCAGGCCTCCCGCTCTGGTGCACAGGAGAAAGACAAAGCGGTCTGAGTCTGGCTTACAGAACGGTCGATGGCTGCCTGGCGCAGGTTTCCCCTGCATCGCCCATCGATCCGCTCATAGGTGTATCTGAGGGGACCCAAACGAACGAGAGCCCAGGTGTTAATCATGACTTCATAAGAGAACGGCAAACAACGCAAGAAGCTGCTGACGGCCTTAAATCCCTTACTTCTGAATTTAGACCAAAGGACTCCCCCACCCTCATATACATACACACAGGCAGCAGTGATGACACCTACAACTGCACTGCAAAATGTCCCACCCCCAAAACATAAACCGAAACAAAGCATTATACCAGCTACAAACTCAGGAGCACGAGATCAACCCCACAACCCAAGCAATTGAGTCTGTTTCCCCCAGTTTTTACAAACTCTGTAACACCAGGAAGCAAATAGGAGCCTCAACCACCTGCCCCCCCCCAAACCCTCAGCAGTGCTTGTCACGGGGCTCAGAGGCATCCCGAGCTGCTCCTGAGGACAGTGAGAGCAGGAAGCCTCTAGACCATCAGCCTGGCCTCCCACATCCTGGCTGGTCGTTTCTACCTAATAGTTCTTCCAAGGTTTAGAGGTACACAAGAAATTTAGACCAGAGACCAACGTCTCTGAGCAGTGTATTGCCAAGAAACTACAAGTAAGTCATAGAAAGGTTTTGACTTGTTGTCAGGGAAATGGAAGTGAGGTGACTACAAGGGTATGCCACCTGCATGGCAAGCCTGGCAAGCTGCCCTGTTTTATTTGATATGCCAAATACCAGTAACAATTATATTCGTTCGTTCCCATGACCTAATATAATGGTTTGAGGCTCTTTATGTTCCTGGAGTGAATAGATACCCTTGGGCTCTACTAGCATGAGACAGGACATACGGAGATATTACTGGTGCCCGCTCTAGCAAATAGATGATCAACGGGAGAATAGTGATAGTGATAGTCAGGGAAATGGAAGGATTTTTAGAGGAAAGTAAAATGAGGAAGTCAACAACGCTGAAGATAATGAAGAAGGCCTATATTTACCAGTGTTTTGGAAAGTTGAACAATAGGACTTATTCACTGCTATACTTCAAAAAACTCCTTTGATATTGAGACATCTCAAAAATTTAAAACAGAACCATCATATGTTCCAGTCCTTGTGTCTATCCCAAGAGCACAAGAACAGACACTCGAAAGATACATGTACGCCAGGGTTCACTGCAGTGCTAGTCACGGTGCCCCTAGCCTGGAAACAACCCAAGTGCTCCGTGACATATGGGTGCGTGCATGCGTCTGTATGCACACGCACACAATGAATACTACTCAGCTACAAGAAAAGATGAAGTTTCGCTACATCACAGGTAGTCGAGGGTGTCACTTAAGTCAAAAGGAGTAAGACCACCCTCAGATGATTTGACTCAAATGCGGGATATACAGAATGCACAGGAACAGAGATGTCTGGTGAAATATAAAGCCTTACGTTACGGCTGCAGGACTGAGGTGACTACCAAGGGGCGGCGGCATGTACAGGAAGGATCCTGCAGACACATGTGGAGTGAGTGATACGCCGCTTTGGTGGTGGATATGGAAAGGGCTACACCTTTAGGTCTAACACCTCTGTTAGAACACAAACATTCTAACACCTTTGTTAAAGGTCTAATACCGTTGTTAGAACATGAACATTTAAACTCTTATAAAAAGGGGGTGGTTGGAGCAATAGTACAGCAAGGAAGGCATTTGTTTGCCTTATATGCAAGGCAAATGCCCTGGCAACCCATATGGTCCCCTGAGCATTGCGAGGTGTGACCAAACAAAAGCAACAACAACAACAAAGCAAAAACAAAAAAACAAACAAGGCCAAAAAAAACATATTGAAGGCAGAGGACAAAGGAAAGAGCAACAGACCTAAACTGTTTTGGGGAAAATTATTGTCTATTCCTCCAACTGAGAAAACGCAGCAGTCCCTATAGGGTAAGCGATAAGCACTTAGTGCAATTAAAACATAGCAGCAATTTGCACAGTCACCACATCTTATCTGTTTCTCATTCATTCCCGACAACAAATGAAATGACAAAAGTGATACTGGACAAACTATGACCAATAAAAACTAACTGGCAACGTAACACAGGAACACTGAGAGGAAGGAAAATGTCATCCTAAACCTAGCAATGGCTAAAATACGAATCTTGACGGAAAACACAATCAGCAGCCTAGAAAACAGGTCATGTGAGCTCTGAAACCTCAGGTAAGCAACCAGAAGAGAGCAAAGAGAGCCCTGCTCTGCGTGGGACAACTTCATAAACTAACCCTGGCGTGGGGCGCAGCGATAGCACAGCAGGTAAGGCACTTTAGCTAGCACGGACCAATCCAGGCTCAATCCCGGCATCCCATATGGTCCCCTGAGCACTTCCAGGAGTGATTCCTGAGTTCAGAGCCAGGGGTAACCTAGAGCATCACTGGGTGTGACCCCAAAGTAAAAACAAAAAACAACAACTAAACTTGGTCTTATAATCCTGACTATCCTGAGAAAAAAGGAAAAACAACCCCCAAACCCAGACCTACATGGTCCAAATGAGGAGAGCTAAGGAAGAACTGCGCCTGAAAACCAGAAACCACAGGGTCCAGACTGGGAATTACAGGTAGATGTCAACTGAGACTAAGGCACGGGGCCACATTTGCAGATTAAACAGGTAGTGCAGTAGTCACAGGTGTCTCACAGAGCCACAATCTTGTGTTGTAAGATAAAAGCTAAGGGTCAGGTGTGATAATCATTGTTACCAATGACAGCTGCAGTACCAGCGGCCATCTCCTCGCCAACTCAGTGACCCATGCTTTCTCACACAGCTTCATGGTGCCATTTCATCATCAGCTTCCCGCCCCTTCCTTTACACCTGAGGAAACATCCAAAGCTATAAGCAAACAAAAGCCTACACAACTAACTCAGTTGTGCAGCTGGCAAATCGTTAAACTCGGGTCCATTTGATCGGTCTACACTCCTAACCAGCTTATGGCCTGCAGAGAAAACTCTACATTTAAACACAATAACCAAGCAAGATGTCCATGAAAACTTAAAAGGAAAAAACTAATAATGAACAAGAAACCCTAAGAAACGTGTAACTCCGGTGGAAGGTGACGACAGTAAAGTGAAGGCATCAGACAGAATCTGAGGGACCCATGCCCTGACCATCCATACTGGGCTCCTCGCGGGCGCCTGGCGAGGTCTGTGCTGTGGAGGAGCAGCATGTGGCTGAGATTCCACTCAGCAATTCAGGGGCCGGAGAGAGAGTTCAGCAGCAGGTTGGGCACTTGCCTTGCATGCCAAAGACCTAGGTTCAATCTCCAGCATCCATATGGTCCTCTTAGTCTTCCAGGAGTTATTCTTGAGTGCAGAGCCAGAAGAAACCTCTGAGCACTGCTGGGGTATGGTCCCAAACACAAACAAAGCAAACTCAATTCAGCAACGGTGCCATGCCTCACACAGCGAATGATAGTCACTGCAGGCAGAGAAGGCTCATGGTTCTCTGATAAGACCCTCTACACCACCTGTAGAGGTACTAGATTTCCATGGATCCGTGAGGAGTGGACCCCAGGTGAGCCTTGAGGAGCAGGAGAAATCCATAAACAGTGATGGCACAGCACAGCTGTCGCTAGGGGAAAACTCCCATGAGATGTGTGCTGCAAGGTCGGTCATAACAGCAGTTTCTGAAACTATGCAGGACGACTGTAACAGTCTCTTTGCGTGTTCATGTTACAGTTCAGCTACGTGTTCCGTTTTGAGGGAGTGCGCTTGAAGAACAAAAAAATTAAAGCATCCAATTCTCAAAAAAACAGGGGCGTTGGTGAGATAGTACAGAGGGTAGAGCACTTGCCTAGCCGGCAGCTGACCTGGGGTCGATCCCCAGCATCCCAAAAGGTCCCTAAGCACCACCAGGAGTGATTCCTGAGTGCAGAGACAGGAGCAAGTCCCGAGCGTGCCCCACCTCCAAATCCAGCATCAGAATTCTTTCTTTCTGTGCCCCCCCCAAGCCCCTTTCAGAACCAGACCCCTCAGTAACGCCATCACCCCTTATGAGACCATGCCATGAGACTAAACGGAACAAAACCAAACGGACAGCTGGGGAGGCAACGAGACTCAAGAACAAAGAAAATCTTAAGGCGTCGTGAGTCTAAGGAAGAAATCAGACATCACAAAACTTTCTATGCAAAACATCAATGTAGCAAGTAACCCTCTGTGCTAACTGTACCGTAAGTTTGAGACTATAATTCTGAGTCACTCCCAATATCAGCGAGAAGCAAGTGGCACTCCGGAAAGCCTCTATGCTGGCGGAAGAAGGGTGGGAGGAGGGAAGGTTTTTGTCACAACAGGAAATGGTGACCTCAGCAGGCCTGAAGGAAAACGAACAACTTTCTAGACTCCCAGCAATAACCAGCTGGTAGATACAAAGAAGGAAACCCCATTCACAACAGCTATAAGGCTATGAAACTTGGGTTCACACCTGTAAGAGCTGCAGAACCTCTGTCGTAGGGTCATGCTGCTCTGGTCACCATCGTCCCCAGCACCTAGAGGTGCCCACGCTATTCCCACAATGTGTAACTGCTTCTCTACTACACATGTGTAGAAGACCTAAGTGCAACGAGCAGTATCGTGCTCTCTTAAAATTCGCGCGACATCAATCCTATTCTAGGTGAAAGTTAATCAGAACCCTAAAATGTGAATATACATATAAACAGATACACAATGCTTGAGCAAGTGTATGCAGACACACACAATATTTGATAGCATATTTTGGTAGTGAGATCTGCTGTCATCAGATATAGATTTGAAAAAAAAACTCAAATTCCTCTCTAGTGTATGTGCAAAGGATTAAAAATACTCAACAAGATAATAAGCAAGACGGGGTCGGAGGGGTCGGAGTGATAGTATAGTGGGCTGGACGCTTGCCTTGCACACGACTGACCTGGGTTCGATCCCCGAGATCCCATATGGTTCCCTGAGCACCGTCAGGAGTAATTCCTGAATGCAGAGTCAAGAGTAACCCCTAAGCATTGCTGGGTATGACCCAAAAAAGAAAAAAAAAAGATGGAAAACGGTCAGAATATCATGGATGGGCAGTGTTTTATATGAAAAACTGAACAGAAACTTCATAGAAAACTCAGACAAATTTGAAAATTCAATGAGAGTCCCATTAAAACCACTTACAAAAATCACAAAAAAGACGAACTGGATTAAAGACCTTGATATCAGACCTGAATTCATACGTACATAAAGGAAACTTAGGCAGATCTCTCCATGACACTCAAGCAGCTTCTGCACCTCAAAGGAAATGATGACCAGGATACCAAGAATGGGAGAAGCTATTTACCCAACACTCATCTGATAAGGGTTAATATCAAAGATATATAAGGCATTGGTAGAGCTTTGAAAAAAAAAAGGCAACAAAAGATGGGGATAAGAGAATAAACAGTATCAAAAGGAATTAATACTGTGAAACAGATTCTCTGGAGAGTGGGGATATTGAGAGTCTAAAATCAAGGAAAGAGACCCATACATAAATATCAAAAGACGTTGACAGGTTGCAGAGATTCTTCTGGACCCTGTGCAAGACTGAGTTGTCCAGGGCACCACATAGAGGGCAGGTGAACCCAGCACCAAGACTCAAACAGAGCCTAGGCAGCTGAAACCTCCACAGTCCACGATCGCTGCTATGCTCCCAGTGGGACTCTACTGCAGGACGAGCCTCACCCAGAGGGACTCTACTGCAGGACGAGCCTCACCCAGAAATTAATCTGCTTAAAAACTCAGGTATGTGGGTTTTGTGACTGAAATCACTAGGCTTTCAGAGTCGGGGTGGGCTACCTTCCCATCTCCCTGTACTTCCAGAAGCCCCAGCTGTCACACACATGCCTCAAAGCTGCCACTCATGAAAAATTTAACTCCAGCTTTATCAATTCATTAAAAATATTGAACTTCCTAGAGTGACACTCACTCACACTCACTCAAACCGAGACTTGCACACAGATTGGATAGAATGTAAAGTAGAAGGCAACCAATCCCAATTAACAAAATCTTAGCAATCTCTTATACGAGGACTTAATGGCTCTATGGTGAGATACAACAATCATCACTGATTTTTTTGTAGGGAAACATTTTTTGGGTCATTCTGTTAGCAAATTATTGACAACAAATAATATAAAATAAATTACTGAGAGCCTGCTTTGAGGACAGGCTTAAGAGGTAGTAGGGAAAGCTGGAGACAGTGGTGGAGAGAATGTGAAATAGTGGTGGGATTGGTACTGGAATAGTGAATGCCTGTAACAAATCACCATGAACAACTTTGTAAACTACAGTGTCTAAGTGTAAGGGGAAAATAAAAGCTAATTATTATTATTATTTTTTATTTTATTTTATTTTTTTTTTTGCATGGAGGGGGCCGGGGGCGGGGGTAGCCCGCTGGGCTACCCGCCTATTTTTTTAAAACTTACTATATCAGGGCCAGAGCGATAGCCCAGCGGTAGGGCGCTTGCCTTGCACGCAGCCAGCCTATGCCGGCCTGGGTTCGATCCCCGGCATCCCATATGGTCCCCGAGCACCGCCAGAGAGTAATTCCTGAGTTCAGAGCCAGGAGTAACCCCCTGAGCGCTGCTGGGTGTGACCCCAAAAAGCAAATAAATAAATAAATAAATAAACAAATAAAAAAAAATAAAACTTACTATATCACATGGGGAAAAAAAATCAGGGGAGCTGGCTGAGGACCTGCTAAAATATCAAGACATCAGCCTAGAGGAGACACAGCCAATCCTGAGAGGCTCCATCCACAAAGAGACACCTCCACACTGACAGGCAGTCACTGAAAACAGGAGGGACCAATGACAAGCGGCCTCCCTTCCTCTCTTCACCCCTTCGGCTCAGCGGCTTTCAAGTTCTCAGCATGAGGAAAGGGGACAAACCCCCCAACACAGACATCAGAGCCCTTCCTGCATGGAGTGGCTCGAGGCTAACCACAGCCCCCTAACCCCCAGCAAATAATGGCCACATCTGGACATTAGGGGGCGGAGCGATAGTCCAGCGGGAAGGGTGTTTGCCTTGCACATGGCCGAGCTGGATTTGATCCCCTGCATCCCATATGGTCCCTCGAGCACCGCTGGAGTAATTCCTGAGTGCAGAGCCAGGTGTGACCCTACCCCACTCCCCAAAAAAGCAAGCTAAATAAACAAATAAATAAAACATCTGGACATTAAAAACACAACCAAAAAAAAAAACTGCAGAGGGAAAGAAAACAGGCAGATTTTACAGGAATAAATTCCTGGATTTTTTTTTTTCTAAGGGGCTTTCCAGTAGTAATCAGAAAACCTGCTAGACAAGTTCTAAAAAAAGCTGTAACACTAAATTCCTGGATTTTGGACACAGTGACATTAATCTGTAGTGCACTGGCCTTGTGCAACAGCATAGGATGACTTATTTTGGGGCCACACCTGGCAACGCTCAGGGCTTACTAGCGGCTCTGCACTCAGGGATCTCCGGATGGTGCTCAGGGACCATATGGGATGCTGGAGATGAACCCAGATCGCCCTAGCCACTGTACTCTCTCTCCAGACCCTAATAAACACTATTACTCCAGCCCAAAGTGTTTCTAATGGCATTCGGGAAGATGGGAGAGATACTACTGTACGTGTTGATTATGAAGGACGGAGGGGGTGGGAGGCGAAGGGAAGGGAAATACAGCTCCGTAGTGAGAAGAGATAATCTCTGCAATGGAAAAACATTTTCAAAATGCAATTAACATTATCAAGCTAAGCAGCTAAAATACCAAAAGTATGGAGTGTTTGTTTAAGACAACTGTTCTTAAACAAACTTACTGAATTAGCAAAGAGAGGAAAAATTGAAGAGTGTTACATTATACAGCATTTTCATGTACTGTCAAAAGGAAAGTAAGTAAAATAACTTTTTCAAGAGGAAAAAAAAATTGAAATATTCATTGTTTTTTAAAATGTATATAGTTTGCCCCAAGGAAATACTTAAAAAACATTCACAGGAGTCAGACCTGCAGGTAGGGTGCTAACCCTCCACATGGCTATCCTGGATCAATCCCTGGCACCCCATATGGGCGATTCTCAGGAATGATCCCTGAGCCCAGAGACATGGTAAGCCCTCAGCACTGCTGGGTGTGTCCCCCAAACAAAACAAAAACAAAACAAAACAAAACAAAACAAAACAAAACAAAACAAAACAAAAGACAATTAATGGACTTTCTTTTGTCAAGCCTGTGTTCTCCCTTGAACACATATCTTGCTTGCTTGCTTTTTTTCAACTCTGGAGAAGGCCAAGTTCTCTCTCGAACATGTACTTCTCCCTCAATAAAATAAATAAGTAAAAACATTCACAAAGAATGTAAAGGGCTATTAGAGTTTTTACAAATCAGAAAGACTGACGGCAACCTATAAGATAATATAGACCATCTGGGGCCGGAGCGATGGCCTAGCGGGTAGGGCATTTGCCTTACACGCGGCGGCCCATGCCAGCCCAGGTTCGATCCCCGGCGTCCCATATGGCCCCCATAGCATCCGCCAGAAGTAATTCCTGAGTGCAGAGCCAGGAGAAACCCCTGTGCATCGCAGGGTATGATCCAAAAAAGCAAAAAAAAAAAAAAAAAAAAAGATAATATAGACCATCAAATTTAGAGAAAACTGAAGTCTATAATAAATTAAATGAAAATGAGAGACAAAGTAGAAAGTAAAATATGATCTCAATGGAAACAAATAACATATGCATGCAGTAAGGACAAACAAAAGACTAAAAAGCATCCAAGTATGAATAAGAACCACAAGCTGGTGTTGACTGAGGTTATACATGCTCAAACTTCCAACAGAAACTAAACTACAATATTTAAGTTGGAAATAAAATGAATAAAGGAAAAAAGAAAAGGTATGAAAGGAACAGAGACAATTCCACTTAGCAAAACACTGTTAGGGGGTTAATGGGAAAAAACTACAAGCTATGGGCCAGATGGATAGCAGAGCTGGTAGGGCACTTTTCTTGCATGTGGCTGACCTGGTTTTGGTCCTCATCATCTCATATGGTCCCCCCAAGCCTGCCAGGAGTGAACCCTGAGTGCAGAGCCAGGAGTAAGCCCTAAGTACTGCCAAGTGTGGCTCTAAAACAAACAAATCCAAAGCTATAGGCTGTACTTGTATGCAGTTTGAAAAGTAAGATCATATATTCACAAGAAGCAAATGTTCTGGCAGTGATCTCAAATAGGAAAACACTTTTACTGGTTTCAATGATTTGCTGCAGCTTTCTCAAGAGAAATTGAATTTTGAAGAAAGTCTCTGGGGACGACTGATAGTACAGCGGGTAGAGGGTTTGCACTGCATACAGCCAACCTGGCTTCCATCCCCAGAACCCCTTATGGTCCCCCAAGCACTGCCAGCAGTGATACCAGAGCCAGGAGTAATCCCTGAGCATCTCCGCTGTGACCCAAAAACCAAATAAAACCAATAAACAAACAAAAAAAAATCCCAAAAGTCTCCAATATATGGATCTAAGTTATTGTTTGTCTTATCTGATTTGGAGAATTATTTACATGACATTCAAATGGTAGCATGTCTAACAGTTCAACTTGTCATATCTTTAACATTCTTTTTATAGTTACTTATAAGGGCAAAGAGAATCTTCAAGGATAAGATTAAGACCACAGAGATTTGGTGTGTTTCACTCCATAAAAACACAGGTATTTACAGTGAGCTGTGCCTCGACTGATGAGTCTGATGAGACATCACAGAAAAAGATGACGCCCAGGATTTATCTTTCTTGCAGTGCCTGGACTGAAGTCAAGGCCTCACACAAGCAAACGATCTGCTGCTGAGCTGCATCCTCGTTTCCTAGTCTCTAAAAAAGTTTTTTTATCACTAAGTATAAAATTTAACAGAGTAAAATATAACACAATGACTAAAAATGCAAGGTACAAGTGTACCCCATACAGATGCCAAATAAATTCTACTAACACCCTACACTTTCCACTTGCATGAGCATGAAGATATAGGACTGAGATGCCATAGCTAGTTACCAGAGTTACTATCTAACTCTAGTTAGGTACTAACTAACTAATTACTAAATAGCTAGTTACCATAAAGCCTTCATGGATTGCAGTGAAAAGACATCAAATATCTCCAAATTCTTTTCTATGAGCTGTCAGCTTATGTTCCTCTTTAATGAATTTCTTTCATGGGAAATTAAACCAAATGCAAAAGAGTAAACACAGGGGGCCAGAGCGATAGCACAGTGAGTAGACGTTTGCCTGTGACTGAGATTCGATCCCTGGCATTCCACACGGTCCCCTGAGCACCACCAGGATTAATAGCTGAGTGCAGAGCCAGGAGTAAACCCTGAGCATCAACAGGTATGACCCAAAAAGCAAAAAAGAAAAAAGACACATCATTCCTAATCTTCCCCAATGCTACCCGAACTGTTTAAAAGAGACCATTAAATAAAACATTCAGAACTTTTTGGTCATAAGATCATCCGGGAGGCAGCCGGAGCGATAGTCCTGCACGCACGGCATTTGCCTTGCACGTGGCCAACCCAGGTTCGATCCAGAGCATCCCATAGGGTCCCCTGAGCACCACCAGGAGTGATTCCTGAGTGCAGAGCCAGGAGTAACCTGAGCATCGCCGGGTGTGATCCAAACAGGAAAAAAAAAAAGATCCAGAATTTTGGTCCATCATCATGCCCAGATTCCTCCATCAGCATGAGTGCAAGCACCCCACGAAAGCACAATCCGCACAACTTAGGCCCACAGCACAGCACCCCCCTGGCCCTCACGAGTATCCTGGCCAGTGCTACAACAACCGCTGCAGCCGCCAGGGAAGACAAGGGCGCGGGGACAGGAGTCCTTTCTCCCCTTCTGCATGCTCTGCCGGCCACTGAGGCATCACTGAGGCACGTGAAAGGGTACCGGAGGCAGGAAGTAACTGCCGCGGGCACTTGCTCAGCCCCGGCGCCACGCTCACCCTCCTCTGGATGAGGTAATCCTCCAGGATATCCAGGCAGCGCACCATCTGCGAGAAGATGAGAACCAGGGGGCGCCTGCGATCAGCTTAGGCAGCAGCTTATCGATCAGCACCAGCTTGCCGGGCTGCCTGGATCATGGCCTGCAGCTGAAAGTCAGAGGCATCAGGGCTGTGGGTTTTCGGGGAAATCTTCCAGGATTTTCTCCTCGGCCCCTGGAAAGGAACGTGGGGGAGAAAACCCATGAGGGCGAAGGGCTCTCGCTTTACAGAGGCTTCGAGAAACGAGAGGATCCTCAGATCCCAACTAGCCGGGGTGGTGAGAGGCGGCTGCATGTGTACCCCTGCCCTTCTCCCTGGCGGGGGTCTCTGGGGCAGCGGAGACCATCCGCCTGGAAACACAGGTCCTTGTGGCTTCCTTGAGGCGCCCCACCCAGCAGAGGAAGCACATGGGACGCCAAATCCTAAATGGACTCATGTAAGTTTTAAGACACCCTCACAGGAAGCTGTCGGGAAGGCACCTCCCTTGGCGTATGTCTCTTGGGATCACAAAGACTAAAGATCGCAAATCCAAGTCATGCTTCGATTAAAAACTTTGAGAAGGGAAAGTTTCTGGCCATTTCTCTAATGAGTAGGCTGGCTGCGAGGCCGGGGTCCCTGCACCACAGTATGGTCACTTTTCTTTTCTTTCTTTTTTGTTTTTTTGGGTCACACCCGGCGATGCTCAGGGGTTTCTCCTGGCTGTGCACTCAGGAATTACTCCTGGTGGTGCTCGGGGACCAGATGGGATGCCGGGATTGAACCCGGGCCAGCACAGGCCGGCTGCGTGCAAATTCATCCAGGTGTGAGTGAGTGAGTGAGTGCCCGCTCAGCAGTGCTCAGAACTACCCAGGTCTCCCACAAGCAAAGCATGCCCTTGGCCTGCGAGCTCTCTCTCCAGTTCCTCCATCAATCTCTAAGCTAAGCTTCGTACCCTGCACAAAGGTGAGAATGGATAACACAAGCACTCCATGAAAACGCAACACGTAACACCACGGACCACCAGGGGCTGGCGTCAGTGGCCCCCTCAGGCCTGAGCAGCGCCCTGCCCCCTGCTCACCGTTGATCAGGTAGGGATGGTTACAGCATTTCCTCAGTTCCATCATGGTGTTGATGAGATTGGGCATGTTGTGCTGATTGGCCCCTTTGGTCAAGAAGGAAAAGTTCTTCTCTAGGATGGCACGGTAGTACTTTTTTTGGATATTGGTCAACTCCACTTCAATGATTGTCTCTTGTTTGGGAGCGAGGTTCTTTTCCACGTCATCTTTCAGCCGCGAAGCATCATCGGTTTTAGGATAGATTGCAATTTCTTTACCTGTGCGGGAAATGAGACCTGTTCACCTGCTCCCATCCTGATGAACTGGTTACTGGAGTCACTGTAATTCCGTGACCATCTAATCACAGCACTGTTGCAGCAGACTAAACAGAAGACCAGGATTGAGACCTGAGCATAGGGAACTTAGGAACGGGACTGAAAGGGAAAATGGGATCCAGTTTTTATTTACAAGAATTACTGAGACTCTATGTGGCAACCTCAGAACACAGAAAGGGAGAAAGAAGAGACAGTAAGAAGCCTCTAGGATGAAAAAAGACCAAAACCTCGATCTCTAACACATACACATCAGCGGTCATCAAGTGAGGAGTATCTGAAGGCATGTTGGGAGGCACAAGTGACAGGTTACAAAGGGAAGACCTTGATATTGAAAGATCAAAATAAGGAGTAGAGTAGGATGGGCAAAGTAATCTGGTGGGTGATCTGAATATGCTACCTGCACGGGAGAGCCTGGCAAGCTACCCGTGTCGTATTTGATATGCCAGATACCAGTAACAATTATAGACCTCATTCCCATGACCTGATGGAATGGTTTGAGGCTCTTTATGTTCCTGGAGCAAGCACAGATGCCCTGGGGCTACACTAGCATGAGACAGGACATATGGGGATGCTACTGGTGCCCGCTCGAACAAATCGATGATGAATGGGAGAAGACAGACAGTGATCTGAATAACAGTGATCAGAAACTTTAAATAAGTCATAAAACATTATAGTTCTAGTACCCCCCAGGGATGTAAATACAACACGGTGACTATGTTAAAATACTGTGAAACTATTTCAAGGCTGCTGAGGTACATCTTAAAAGTGCCATCACTTAAAAAAAAAAAAAGGCAACTGTGTGATGTACATGAACTAGACTTCCTGTGACGGTTATTTTATAATGTGCATACTGACAGTCTTGTAGACCTGAACTAATACCATGGTTTAAGTCAATTGCATCACATTAAAAAAGAGCAAAAATGCAAACTTTTTCAAATATAGGCCAGCTGGCAACAGGTTCCCCCTTGCTACAGCGACAGCAACAATCGTGCTGGAGGGTGTGGCAGCATCTAGAGTAATGTCGCAGCAGCTCCCAGTTCACTACGCTGTCACGGCAGGGGAACTGGAAGGTCAACAGTATTCCTGACTGTGATTTGCCAGTAATTCTGTGAAGAGCCAGGTCTAGACAGCAAATTCTGCTCGCTTGGGTCTCTGTGCAAGATGACTCGTTCCCTTTTCCCAAGAAGACAACCAAGGAAGCCCCGAGCTAACGAACAGGATGCCAATAAGGTTCATTTATGGCAAAATGAAGGGGAATGGAAGGACGCATGGTCAAATTTTAAATCATAAAGGACTGTTAAAACATTTCAAGCATGGGGCCAAAGAGTTAGCACAGTGGGTAGGGCAATTGCCTTGCATCTAACTGACCTGGGTTTGAGCCCTGGCATCCGATTAGGTCCCCTGAGCACTGCCAGGAGTGATCCCTGAGCACAGAGCCAGGAGTAATCCCTGAGTTTGCCAGGTGGGGCTCAAAACCAAAAATAAAAAAGTTTAAGGACTGGGGAGGGAGAGAAGGGAGACCTACACAAGCAATTTATGTGCTGTGTCAATGATTCTAAAGAATGAGTCACTGGGGTTACTTACGGACCCGAGCAGGGTTTAAGTGAAGATGAACATGCTTTACTTTAGAAACAGATGCTTCCACAATTTTTTCATTTACTATAAAATATAGAAATCTGAAGCCATTTATTGTGGTTCTCTCCTAACACTAGTCTTAACCTAACTAATTTTATGAGTCCTTGATTTTATCAGCCGTGATTCTTCGGAATCTGATTCCTCAAACGATCAAGAAATTGCTATATTAAGACCCCAAAGAGAAACGACACAGCGAGGTGATTGTCAAAGCCAGGGACAAATGCCAGTCTGCCACGTGCTGGGTGCAGCTTCTGCCCTTCACTTGGCTCCTCCCTAGATCATGTACAGATACTACATGCCAGGCACTGCTGATCAGTACAACAAACACAACCTTGGAGAAGATGTGAGCCCTGTCCTCAAGGAGGTGACTGTCTAGGAAGAAGAAATGCAAACCACAAAAGAAGTGCAATGGGAGAAGAGGCTGCATTTGTCAAGGCCCACAAATGGAGAGAGGCTGGAGCTGCCTTTGGAAGGAGCGACAGATACTGCCAATCAGAGAATGGGGTCCAGCTTGACTATTCACTGACTCAACACAGAAGTCGGAAACAACAGACTAGAGTCACCGAACGCACTCTTGGCATATGCTAGCAAAATCCCCCCAAAGTCTCAGCCCCAACCCACTCTCACACCACTGCTAGACTAGTTTTAGTGGAGTGATGATGTCAGTCCCGCCACGGAAACCTTGCATTCCCCACCACATTCTTCTCCTTTGTCTTGCAAAATCTTATCATCTATCAAACTTCTAACTTTTCTGGCTGCACTGAACATCTACACTGTTCCAAGTCAACAAGATGGGTTTCCAGCTACTGAATAAATTTTATGGCTGACAACTACGCTGTCCGTCCACCCCTACTTAGCATACCTCTGCTGTGTAGTAAGCAGTCTACGCCACTGTTCCTCTCTCATTGGTTGAAAACTTACTCAAACTCAATTAAAAAAAAATTTTTTAAGGCACTCAGGAGTCACTCCTGGCTCTGCACTCAGGAATTACTCCTGGTGGAGCTCAGGGATCATATGGGATGGCAGGGATTGAAACTGGGTGGCCACAGGCAAGGCAAGCAGTGCTTACCTGCTGTACTCTCTCTCTGGGCCCAAAAAGTATTTTAAAATATGTAAAATTATTTAAAAATAATACTCTGTCCATGATGGTACTTCTGATTCTTGAACAGGAGTGACGTTTCTCTCCTTCGAAATACCCATTTGTTCTTATGCATTTAATTTGGATGGCTTATTTCTGAAACCCCAAATACAGATTTCTACTCATAGTACACAGATAGTTATTACAACTGATTGTTTTGCATCATGTCTGAGCTCAATAAGTTCGATTCAGAAACTAGATCTCTGAAAACAGGAAATTTTGCTGATCTGGACTCAGCAACTATTCTTCCTTATCTATCTATACATTGTGCTCCTCAAGAAGGCGAGACTGGGGGCATAATTTACATTTGCAGGAGGAAGAAGGATGAACAGAGCGGAAAATTGTACCATGGCCTTTAAGCCAGAGTTATGAACAAAACCACTGAAATTCCATGTAAGATCAAGAAGGCCATGGGGCTGATCGGCAACATAAGGCTCTTTGCTGTCTGTTCACGCCTGAGAACCACCGATAAAACCAGGTTACCCTCCTCAACACCAACAGACTAATTCAAGGGGGAGGGGAGGACTGCTCACTTCTACTAGGATGACAGAAACGCGACCTCTGTCCCCGAAGTGGTCTGAGCTTGTCTGGATGGCGAAGGGAAACTTCACAGTGCCTCCCCAATCCTTCAGGCCGGATCTTACCTGTTCCTCTGTTTTCAGATCTCCAAACTCTTCCAAGAAAGCGGTCTCTGAAGGAAACTGTGATGGCTCCAGAAAATTCAGCAAACTGAAGAGCTCTTCCACAGAGTTCTGCAAGGGTGTACCAGTGAGCAGCACTTTGTGTTCCTGCGCAAATGGAACAGGACATGATGAGCAGTGGCTGAGTCACCGAAATACACTGTATGGGAGGAGGGAAATGAAGCCACAGCAGTGTGTGCTCAGACTGGAGCTACTTGGCTTCACTCTTCCGAGAAGACAGGGTGCCAACATGTCATGGGGGACAGGCAGTAAACAGACGGGCGGGGGGGGGAGGGGGTGCCTGTCGGGGGGCTTCGTAAACAGACGGGTTGCCACGTCTGGGGGGACAGGCAGTAAACAGACGGGGGCCACTGTCTGGGGACTTCGTAAACAGACAGGGTGCCAACATGTCTGGGGGACAGGGGCGTACAGCGGGGGGGTGCCAATATGTCGGGGGGACAGGCAGTAAACAGATCGACCTTCCTCTCTCATCACTGACTCCAAGCTACAATCTCATGTTAATGAGAACACCCATTCATTTATCCCTTGGTGTAACTGATGCCTCACACCCCACCACTGGGCCCTGAGACAAGGCAGCCACGTCAGAAGGTCATCTCCTTTAGTACCAGATTGTCTAGAGTCCTGGAAACCAACCAACATCTTACATTTCCAGGCCATAAATTCATGACATTTAGTATTCCCCTTGGGTCCCGTAGCAGGTCAAAATGTGACCCCAGTACATAAACAAATAACACAACCGAGGGCTTGGGAGGGACATAGCTCCAAGGGCTAGGAACATGCCTGGCACATACAGAACTCTGGGTTCAAGCCCGGGACTAGACAGCCTCCTGAGCACTATGGGTGTTGCTTGGTGTGCCCCACCCGAGCTGAGGAAGTGCCCAAACCAGAAAGAGCAAACACTAAAACCAAGACCACCAACTACTTGATTCCTGCACTGTCACGAGGGTACAGAGCAAAAAAAAAAAAATCAGAGAGGGAGAGAGAGCAAACAGACCGTGCACCAGCGAACTGCAAGCCGGGCAGCTGGAGAATGTTTCCTGCAGGGCAAGACTACTTCAGGGATTAAAGTATTTGCCTCACATGCAGCCAAACCAGTTGGCTCGACCCTCCAGCACTGTGAACGGCAGCCCAAGTACCATGAGGAGTGAGCCCTGAGCACAGAGCCAGGAGTAAGCCCTAAGCAGGGTTTTGACAGGCGTTGATTCGGAAACCAAAATCTAAGGAAAGAAAGGCCAAAAATGCTTCCTCCAGAATGGTGAGAAGGAGGCAGATTCACTCACCAGGGCCATGAGTTTCAGGCCCTCCAGCAGTTTGCAGTTCCTGTTCTTCAGTCTGTGGGCTTCATCGATTATCACACAGCTCCAGTGGATCTTCTTCAGCTCCGGGCAGTCTGCCAAGATCATCTCAAATGTGGTGATGACAACGTGGAACTTGAAGACTCCTGAAAGAGGATTTCCCTGAGGAGGATAAAACCAAAGGCAATGTTTTGTGCCATGGCTAATAAAATCCTGCTAATGGAGTGCCAGCTGAATTAGAGGAGCAGCATTATAAATGCAAGGGCTTAGGTGAGAAGTCAGTAAACAATGTTCTTCTTCACTGCAGGGAAAAAGGATAGTAAGACTGAAATCATGACACTGATGAAACAGAAGCAAGAGAACATGTACCCTTGCAAAGGTGAGAGAGATGAGCTACAGGGAGATGATATAGAAGCTTCCTATTTCAGTTGTGCGTGAACGGTAAGGGAGGACAGTTGTCAATTCACACATTACCACTCCGGAGTCTGTCTAAACTATGCCTTACTTTAAACCGAAGGAAATCTTCCGTTCTACTTTTCAGATATGTTTGATTTCATTTTTCAACTCAGGTTCTAGCCAAGCCTGAAAGTGGTGGGCCAGAGTCACGGAGGACAAGCGCTAAGACAGGTATATTAGCTGGTTGCAGGGCTGTTCTCGCATCAGAGAACAGAGCTGTATCACGTTAGACTCCTCTCAAGTGTTTCTGTGTGCTGTCCAGAAACCCCTGGCTTTCCTGTGTCTGGATTCATTTCATTTTCAGCTTCACTGTAAGATCAGTGCCCAGGGCAAGCACGTGAGTGTACTAGGGCGAAAGTGATCATACGTACCAGAAACAATCAAAACAAACCGATGCTACTACTGTGCTTCTTACAGTCTGGATGCTTGTTTTCTTTCTTCTTCCCTATCAAATCTATGACTCTCCTCTCTAAATCCCTGGCAGGAAATCATCCTATGCAGATGGCCTTTTTTCTGATTACTTTCTTCAATGAGCGAAGATAAACAATTCAAATGAAATTTCATGCGTCCCAAAGCAAGTTCTTTCTTTGTTTTGTTTTATTTTTTGGGTCACACCCAGCAATGCTCAGGGGTAACTCCTGGCTCTGCACTCAGGAATTACTCATGGCGATGCTTGGGGGACCATTAGGGATGCCAGGAATCGAACCGGGTAGGCTGCATGTAAGACTAACGCCCTCCCCCACTGTGCTGTCGCTCCAGACCCCCAAAACAACTTCTTAAAAGAGTATCTGGATGTCTGCGAATTAATGCTCGACAATTGTGTTTCATCATATATTAAACTACCAAGTGAGCAGACAGCTTGCCTCAATCACCAACTCTACAAACCCAAGTTTCAGCGAGCCAAAGGACATCAGAACTGTTTCCCCGCGCCACCGGCCGACTCACCTGCGAGTCCCGGTACACCATCTCATACTGCTGGATCATCTGCCGGCTGATCTGGCTGCCATGGTACTGCGATGGCGTTCATCTCTGTCCATGTCCGGAATTCCCGTTCCCAGTTCGTGATGGTGGACAGAGGAGCAATGATGAGGAAAGGACCGTGGATTCCCCTGAGAAATATTTCTGAAAGGAACGTGATGGACTGGATAGTTTTCCCAAGGCCCATCTCATCGGCCAGAATACAGTTCTTTCTACAGAGAGGGGAAACAAAACATACACAGATAGTTCATCATTATTCAGGAAAAGCGGTAGAGAAGGTAACAACGGAAAAGCACTTCAGAAACACACCTTGACCCACAAGGTCACCAATGAAGGCCCTATCCACTATTTTCCAGGAACTTAAGTGAGGTGAGCATTATTATCATACCCTTCCTTCTTGTAAAGAAAATATTCAAGCCACTTGTGAAAAAGTAAATGAAATAAGTGCATTAAATGTCACTAAAACGCGACTCTGGCCCCACCAGGACCAGTTACTGCTATCCCCACTCAGGAACATGACAACAAGCAAGATGTGAGCACCACAACCAAGCATGTGTGTGATGCCCTCATGCGTGACACACAACAGAGAGAAGGGGTTGAGACAGAAAGGGAAAGGAACCAGTTTATTGAAAAGAAGGAAAAGGAAAAAGAAGAGGTGAGGTGAGGGTAGGACTGCTCTGCTCTCACCTGTTATACCAGTTAAAAAAGAGCCAGTTCATTCCCTCCAGCTGGTACTCCCGGGCTAGTTACTGTTCTTGTACTGCGAGACTTCTCCAGCTTCTGCCAGGAGTCTGAAGCAGGCCGGCTCCTAGCGGAGAAAGCAGAGCGTGAAATACAAAGAGCACAATGTTCCAGAGGCACTGAATGACCAGAGAAAGACTCATAAGCAGGAAGGTGTGGATCTCGAAACACTGCCCGAACACCAGCTTCAATCTGCGGTTATGACTTTCTAAACTTCACTAAATTAAACTAAGAACACCACTACAGAATTTGCAAGTTATTCATGAACAGGAGATGAGCCTACCTAAAGATTTTGTGATGTGTCCGAGTCTTATGAAGACTCTTCGGTATCACCCGTTTATACTTCAGTATTACTTCAGTATTAGCAAATGACAAGCATCAATATTAGTTGTTTGTTTCTACAGAAATAATTTATTTTAGTTATTTCTGTGTGCCTGTGGCGTAAGGAGTCACAAAAGTACAGATTTCAAATGTGTTGTCAAAACGTCTATATAATCAAAATTACAAGTATCTTTAATGCCCCATAAACACAAGAGAACAAAATAGGAGCATGTTCTCTACTTTCCTCTCCATACTAGAACACCAATTTCTACATACGATCTTCACTAGATACATCATGTCCTAGCAGCTACTATGTTATTCAAGCTCCAGTATATCTAAGGAGCTACAGCTAATCGTCAACATTCCATTGTACTATACCACAAAACAAAACAAAATCCACAACAATAAAAAGCAACTTTTAAATTATTATTTGATGGGAAATTCTTTTTTTCCAAAATGTCTTAGATTACTTTTTTTTTTATTATTATTATTCCATATAACCCAGAACCAATTTATCACATTCCTTACAATCCCACTGGAATTTCAGTTAATCTGAGGAAGTTGTGTTTGCTTGTTTGTTTGGGGGGGGAGGGAGGAACTGGGGAATCTAGTAGTGCTCAGAAGTGACCCCTCGTGGTATACTGGAGACTGTATGTGGTTCTGGGAATTCAAACCAGAGGCGAAGCTGTGCGTGAGCCAATCCCTTATTTCTGTACTATATATGTCTCTGACCCAAACTGGGGGAGGATTTAAATCTTTAATTACTGGCACGTGTGGTGGGATTTGCACTGGAAAATAGAATGTCTGGAACAAATAATCATGAGCAACCTTCTAAACTATTAGAGGAAAAACAATTACTGGCATGGTCCCATCCAAAACTTTGTTTTTTTTGTTTTGAGGCCACACCTAGCTGTGCTTGGGGGATCACTCCTGGCAGGCTCGAGGGACTCCTTTGGATGCTGGGGATGGAACTCGGGTTGCCTAATGCAAGGCAAATGTCCTAACTACTGTACTATCACTCCAGTCCCATATTTTGTAATTTTTTTTCTTTGGGGGTCACACCGGCAATGCTCAGGGGTTACTCCTGGATCTTACGCTCAGGAATTACTCCTGGCGGTGCTCAGGGGACCATATGGGATGCCAGGGATCGAATCCGGGTTGGTCGGCGTGCAAGGTAAATACCCTACCCACTGTGCTATCACTCTGCGCGCCCCAATTTTGTAATTTTAGACACAGATGTGGTTATTTTTCCTTCAGATAAATTGCACCCTAACCTGACACTTTTAAAGGTCTCAATAGCCAAAATAATAAACAATTTCTTAGCCATGCTCTTAAGATTGTAAGAACTCTGAGGTTGTCTATTTCTAAACAGCAGTTTTAGTCTTTGGTAGTTCTCCTTTAGGGTTCTCCTAAGTGCTACAGCTACAGAAAACAATTTAATTGGGGTGATAAAAATGGAGTTAAATTTTTACCAAAGTGTGTGGCTTTGGGGCTCAGGAGTGCCTACCTGGCCTTTTTGGAGGAGCTGGGCGATGGTGGGAGGTTGACCGTCCAGATGCTGTGAAAGCCTGGAGATTTCAGTTCCGAGACCCACATCCTTTTTTTTTTAACAGATTCATTTCTACATGGGGCTCATCTGAGCCCCAGCAAACAGTTCCAATAGCCGAAAACTTCCATTCTCCACAAGTGCCACCATGCTCAAGGTCAGATTCCACTTCTTGGACAAGTCCCATTCAGAAGTGAATTTATTGAAAAACTCAGGTATGTGTGTCTTGTGACTGAAGTCTCCAGGCTTTCACGGAGTTGGGGATGGGCTACCTCCCCCCCATCTCCCTGTTCTTCTGGAAGGCCCAGCAGTTGCACCCATGAATTACCTCTGGCGCCAAGTAATCTCATCTACCAGCCATGATCCAGAGACACACACAAAGCTCAAAGGGATCAACAAAGTGCCAGAGGGGGCCAGGCAAAGAAGGGCCAGAGGACTGCGCCAATGGTTACACAAGTCTGTGGGGGATGGATGGGACCTAAGATAGAAAAGGGATCAGTTTGCAAATAATAGTTGGAAATGATAATGCTAGAGTAGAACTGAGTAATGAAAGTAGGTAAAGGGACGTACATGATAACCAGTACTGCAAACCACAATACATAAATGGAGAGAGAGAGAGAGAGAGAGAGAGAGAGAGAGAGAGAGAGGGGAGAGATAGTGAAAGAGGAAAGCGAGGCAGGTTGGGGGGACACTGGTGGTAGGAAATGTGCAGTGGTGGAGGGATGGGTGCTGGAACACTGTATGACTGAAACCCAATCACGAACAGCTTTGTGATTGTCAATCTTATGGTGATTTAATTAAAAGGGAGAGGAGAGGAGAGGGAAGAAAACACCCTTATCTGCAGACAAGGACACCTCTCGTGCCCACAGTTCCCTGACACCCAGGACTGCCAAGGTTATAAAATCACATATCCCAAGAGGTACCCAGAGAGACATGGACACATTACCACGTGCTTAATCTCAGGGAGAACTTGAAGGGACTCGAACTCCTTCACTTTGGCAGGGTCCACATCTTCTTCTAGCTCCCATGTGCTTTCCTCATAGGGCAGCGAGCACCACTTCACCAGGTAATGTGTCACCTCCTGGGGAAGACAGGAGAGAACTTTAGGCTCTTTCTATGAGAGCAGCGGAGTCAACCACACGCTGGCGAAAATCACCCTGGGATGGACCACGTAGAAGCCATTAGGATAGAGACCGCATGTCACCGTGACCGACAAACCTGAGATCAAGTGGGGAGAACTGGAATCCAAACACCCACCTCTCCTGTCTCTGCATCCTTGGTGTGGGCCACCTCCAAGATGCGATCAACTTCAATGTAGTCAGGGTTAAACAAGTCTTCATCAGGCTAGTGCAAACAGAGGAGACACATTACGGGGGTGTCCCTCCTTCCTGCAATTCCAACACCCAGTGTTCACTGTGTAAGTGACCACCTCAATACCAGACCCGACAGGAACGGAGTAGAAGGGTTCTCTGGGAATCAAAGTCACCCAACATTCCTCCCTGTCCCCCAAATCCTGCTCTCCACTGCCTCAATGTAAAGGAACCAAGCACACCTCTAGAGCAAGGGCAAGGCTCTGCGGCTGGCACACATGGCGCGGGGTGAAATTCACCACCAGATAGGGTCCCTCTTTCTTACTACTTGTTCCAATTAAAGCTGAGAAACTTGCACTCCCAGTTTTCTTGAATTGCACAGGGAGGAGGCATGTGGGGGGCCTTTGAGGTACTGATAATGTGCAGTTTCCTGATCTAGGTGGTTGCTTACGCAGGTGTCTTGTTCTGTAAAAATCCACTAAGTTGGATCTTTGGGATTTCAGCATTCCATGCATTATGCTTTTTTAAAAGAGTACTTACCAAGTAGTAATAAACAATGTTCAGAAATATTTAATGCTTATCTAGTGTAGAGGGTTTTTTTTCAATCCAGCCCAGGTATGCTGAACCAGAGACTCTCAGACATGGGGCAGAGCTGCTACTTGCTCTCCCTGTGCCCAGCCGCTCAAGAGGTGCCCGGAAGGCATGGCGGGTTCTAGCCCTGGCCTGCCACCCTAGCAGAGCCTCCCAACAAGCCAGACAACCCCCACCTCCACTCCATGGGGACTGCCATTTTCCACATCCGGGTTCCCTCTCGTCACAACTCCACCCAGCAGACCAGACTATCACAGCCCGGCTCGCTCGGCTGCTAGCGGCGGCAAGGTTCATTAATAAATGCTTTATTTAGAGGTGACTACAACAGTATGCCACCCACACGGCAAGCCTGGCAAGCTGCTCGTGTAGTATTTGATATGCCAAATACCAGTAACATTTATATTAGATCATTCCCGTGACCTAATATAATGGTTTGAGGCTCTTTATGTTCCTGGAGCAAGCGGATGCCTTTGGGTTCTCCTAGCATGAGACAGGACATATGGAGATATTATTGGTGCCCGCTCTAGCAAATAGATGATTAACGGGAAGATAGTGACTAGTGATAGTGATCTAGTGTAACGTTAAGTGAGTCACAATGAAGTTTCCAAACTATCTTATGGAGGAGCTGGGATCATTGCTTTACAGATGAGGACACTGACCTGGAGAGGTTAAGTGAGTTGTGAAAACGAGATGTTTACACCCAGCTCTTCTTACCTGGAAGACCCCTCCGGGTCTGCCAGAAAGTTCTTTGGCCCTAGGCTGAAGAGCACTTTAGGTGCTAACCAGACTTAGCTTCTAATCAACTGGAACAGCTCTAGAGCATCCCCAACAAACCGGCCCTGAGTTCCGTGATTCCTGTGTTCAGGACTTTGCTGGCTCTGTAACCTGATCCACTACCAAGAGAGGTTCACCTCTGCTGCCTGTGCAGCAGGAACTCTGGATTTCTTTTTATGTTGTGGATTTTACATTGGATTAAATTATAACCCATATAATTTAACTGTTTCTACCACAGTGGCAACAAAGAAACTGCGATTCTCTTTTCGCTCTTGGCTTTTCAACAATATCTTTCTGGGTCCAGGTTTGATCCCTGACAACACATGTGTCTCTACTTCCTTATTTGTGTGTGCGGCGTGCATGCGTCTGTACCTCTCTCTCTCTCTCTCTCTCTCTCTCTCACACACACACACACACACACACACACACACTTGGGAAATCATCTTTTCTTCAAATGCCACATTTCCAGAGCTCCCAATTGCGGAGTAGTGACTCTCCACTGAGATTATTTAAGCCTGGCAGATATTCTGCGAGTGTGATACCCTTAGAAGTTCCCCTTGAAAGAGAGAACACTGAGTCTGAGACTCACATACAAGTGGCCCACACCACACACGGGTACACGGTGAAAATAGAACCTGCACCCTGGAGATCTCAGCAGTGCCCAGGCTCGCCACACTGTACAGGTCACTTCCGTCTCTGTGCCTTGTCACTCAACTCTGCTTCTGCCCCTTTAACACAATCACATTCTTCTGGGAAGTCCGCACTGAGTCCTAGTACAAAGTGAACCTGGCACTGAGAAACAGAGCAAGGCACAGCAGGCGTGCTCCTCTGCTAGTCTGAGAGCTGTATTACTTTGTAAGCAGCCACATCCTACTCTTGGCTCACAAGAAAGGTGTAATTAATCTGGTAATAGTTTTTCTACCAGCTACCTTTCCATATCAGAACTGTAAAGACTGAAAATACATAATGTGGCATGTGGCCTACCCTGGTTCAATCCCTACCTCTACAGATGGCCTCTGAGCACTTCTAGGAAGACCGGGCACAGAGCCAGGCGTAAGCCCTAAGTCCCATTGGGTATGGCCCAAGAAACAACAAAAAAGAAAAATATACAATATCCGACATTCTATTTATTTACTGTCATTCTATTTCTCTCATCAGCCTTCCCAGATAATCTTGAATTTTTGTTTTGTCATTTATCTTCCCACCTTTGGGTTCCATTTATAGAAGGAAGGACGTGTTCATCAAAAGACTTCTACAGGAAGCAGTGAGAAATGATAGCAGCTCAAGGCTGGGCACAGTCTTCACTCACGCTGGCTACCTTATAAGGCAGCTGGATATATCAAAGAGGACAAAGCTCTAGTCGAAACTATTATTTCATAAGGATATTAGTTACCCAAGTTACTAACAAAAATGCTGAGTGTGTGAAGGTCAAAAACAGTGATAAGAATTCGGAGCTCCAAGTCTTGCCTAAAGGCCTGTCTTGTACTCCCACAAAGCGCATACTACTGCCACACACATTTCTATCTACAGTCTAACAGTCTATTCCCAGCCAGAAAAAGAATCTCTCCCTTGAGATAAGAAAACAGACGCCAGGCCATGTTGCTGAGCCTAGACATCACTCTGAGGAAAGGGGAAGTGTTGAAGGGGGCCGCAAAGGCAGCACATGAGCGAACCTGCCTTCCTTGCTGTGGGCGGCCAAGAGATGGCTGAGCCTGACGCCAGACACAGAACCACGAGGAGACATGGACTGTGTGTCTCAAACAGCTTAAAATGAAAGAAACAGAATGTAAACAAGTGACCTCACTGCAAATACTTGCTAAAATAGATGCGTGGATCAAGGGTTCCGAGAATAGAGGGAGGAACCGAGACGGGCTTCAAGGCAGTTTTTCCCTATCTGGTTGTCACCGTCCTGGCCTCAGTTAGCACAGGAAGCGTGAGGACAGCTCTCGGGGGTCTGTCAGGCAATCCTGGCGAGTGCTCGGGCTAACACTAGGGCTGAGCAGGTCCATACTGGGACAAGAAAAACACGGCATTATCCTACAACATGGATAAGGAATTGGTATGTGCATATGGCAACTTACCATAATTTAAGGCATCTAAGAGCACTCTTAAAGAATGTGTACATACATTTTAAGAACAATTTTTCGGGGCGGAGGCGATAGTCCAGTGGGTAGGGCGTTTGCCTTGCGCGCAGCCAGCCGGTGCCGGCCGGGTTTGATCCCGGCATCCCATATGGTCCCCCGAGCACCGCCAGGAGTAATTCCTGAGTGCAGAGCCAGGAGTAACCCCTGAGTATTGCCGGGTGTGACCCAAAAAAGCAAAAAAAAAAAAAAAAAAAAAAAAGAACCATTTTTCATTTCTTTCATGTTATTTATCAAGGTAGTGAAAAGATTACTTATCATAAAAAACTTTATCATAAAAAATTACTTATCATAAAAGTCACCAGGATGATATTAAAGGAAAAAGGGACAGCGTCATTTTCACGTACATTTCTTTACTATGGTGCTGCCTTACTGCGGCACTGTACCTCCGCCCCAGACAGAGCTGACCCAAACACTGGGAGAGCCAGACCCTTTCCACTGACCCAAACACTGGGAGAGCCGGACCTTTCCGCTGTCCCGAACACTGGGAGAGCAGGACCCTTTCCACTGACCCAAACACTGGGAAAGCCGGACCTTTCCGCTGTCCCGAACACTGGGAGAGCAGGACCCTTTCCACTGTCCCAAACACTGGGAGAGCCGGACCTTTCCGCTGTCCCGAACACTGGGAGAGCAGGACCCTTTACACTGTCCCAAACACTGGGAGAGCCGGACCTTTCCGCTGTCCCGAACACTGGGAGAGCCAGACCCGTTCCTCTGCCAATAGTTGTGACACTAGGTCATTTCTGTGTTGTGAATAATTATTCTTCAGTACTATTTTTAACCAGATGCAGAGCATCACATTCTATTGGCTATAGCATAATTTAACAATGTCTCTATGTAATCTAACATTCTGTTTTCAATTTAAGGCAGGGAGATGCGCTCACATATTTTGTAATTTCCTTAAAGAGTGACAGAGTGGGAGGGCTAGGACAAAGACCACGGAAACTTTGAGACTCGGTGCCTGCGGCACACTGCTTTCCCCCCAAGTCACGCTGAGTCACGAGGACATCTAGAGCTGTCCCCGACTGTCTCTCCTTGATATCCTTGTCACAACGGAGAATCCGTAGCTTTAAAACTTTCAAATATTTGGGGCGGAGCGATAGTCCAGCGGGTAGGGCATTTGCCTTGTGACGGCCGCCCAGGGTTCTATCCCCGGCATCCTATATGGTCCACCGAGCACCGCCAGGAGTAATTCCTGAGTGCAGAGCCAGGAGTAACCCCTGAGCATTGCGGGTGTGACCCAAAAAAGAAAAAAAAAAACTTTCAAATATTTGCTAAATAAAAACTTGACTGTTCCCCTTTTAACTTGCATTTCCTTGACAGCTACAGAGACTGATCACATTTCTGCAGTTAAAGGCAGCCGCTTCTCCCTTTTCTGAAATTTTGGTTCACTATTTTTTTCTTATTATTTATAAGAGTATTTACATATTCAGTAACACTGTATGCCATGTATGTGCTGAAGTGTGATATAAGCATAAAATGTTTATGTACATAATGCATGTATTTCCTAATTATTGACTTTCAGGCCTGCTTATGGTATTTTCTAAAGTATAGACACTACACATTTAATATCCAAAATGATCAATCTGATGTGGTTCCTTTGGGGAGGGAGAAGGAATGAAGAAACCAAGCGCACATTCCTCCCAGCCTGGGTATTTACTGAGCTCTAACCAAGAGGAGCGCCCTTATAAGCTTATTTTAGGGTTTGATCCTCACAACTTGAGGAGAATCTGCTTTCTTTCGCTAAAAAATGAACCAACTTTGCAGCAGAGCAGCGTACACTGATCAACCTGACTCGAGCGCCGGCTGTAAGGAGCGAAACCCATCTGGAGACTGCAAGAGCAGCAGTCAAAAGAGTCAGTAAACGTTGCTTCACCTCCGTAAAAATGTGCTTCATCTGGGCTTGTTTATTCCTGATAAACGCTTGATCTTCTGTGCGTCGCGAGGATCCTTTTCGAGCTCTTCCATTGTAGCCCATTTACAATGTAAGTAGGAACTAGCCAAAGACATATAAATTGTGAGACAAGAGTATAACTAGCAAGTGATTGAGCTTTAAAGGTGTTTCAAACACAGGTGACCACCTAACACAGAAGCGGTGGGCGGTCTGCTGTGAACCTGTTGGAGAATGGGACTAAAGGCCTTGCCCTTTAGGTGGAAACTAGAAACAAAAGCTGCATAAAATTCTAAGCAACAGATCATTAACGGCTTCTATAAAAACTCTTGGAAGCAGAGGGGCGGGCGGGCAGAGTCTCATTAATATCCATTAGTGGAAAGGGCACATAGCAATAAAGGAAAGATCTTCACAGAGACTCCTACATACTGAAAGAGTAGAAGTAGGCGCTATGTAGGAATATATGCTAGAGTGGGTTTGTACCCTGGGTGCAAATGAGGGAACACACAGAAAAATTTTTCAAAATGTTAATCCTTGGGCTGGAGCGGGGGGAGAAGCATTTGTCTTGCATGCAAAGGACCCCAGCTAGACCCCTGGCACCACATGGTCCCCTGAGAACAATCAGGAGTGGCTACTGAGTACAGAGCCAGGACCAGCCCCTGAGCACTGCTGGGTGTGACCTAACCCCAATTCTCCTTTTAAGGTGTTTCAAACACAGGTGACCACCTAACACAGAAAGCGGTGGGACAGTCTGTTGTGAACCTGTTGGAGAATGGGACTAAAGGCCTTGCCCTTTAGGTGGAAACCGGAAACAAAAGCTGCATGAAATTCTAAGCAGCTTCTATGGAAACTCTTGGAAGCAAAGGAGAGATGGGCAGAGTCTCATTAATATCCATTAGTGAAAATAAATAACATAATCTTTGGGTCAGACAGACCTAATCAGAGAATCCCAGTCAAATGGTTTGGAGTGGGGCAAGGGCTTCAGTAGTTTTAAAAGGCACTCCAGTTGATTGTCTAGGAAGCCAAAGTTGAGTACTATGGCCTAAGGCGAACTGAAATCAATCAATATTGCCTTAAGGGCCATTACTGAAGAACACAGAAGATAATGGCATGAGGAAAAGGCAGCTGAAGAATCTAAAAGCCAAGCACAAGTAGTACATGAAATACACGTACAAATTTCTATACTTAGCGTAGAAGAGCTCCAGGTCGAATGGTGGTTCTCCTGGATGTACCTATAACCAACAACATGCAGTTAGCAGCCAGCCCCGCGCAGATTCCTCCCACAGGAAAGCTCAGAACAAGCAAACCAACACCTCCACCTGAGTAAACATGCTTGAGCTCTTTTCATGTCCGCAGGTTGTTTCTGTAATTACTGACAAATACACAGCTTTAAGATGTTGGGGCTTGAGTGACAGTACAGCAGCCAGGGCATTTGCCTTGCATACAGCTAACCCAGGTTCGATCCCGGAATCCCATATGGTTCCCGACCAGAGTGAGAAGTAACTCCTGAGTGCAGAGCCAAGAGTAACTCCTGAGTATCACTGGTGTGACCCAAACAGCCAAAATAAGTAAAAAATAATAAAAGATTTTTTCACTTTATCCTCCCATTGCCCCTCCTAAGTCCAGCTATACGGACATCTCGCTGTTGAGAACTAGGGAGAGCCAGAAGCAGGGCACTATGTATCCCCGGGTGGCTCCGATCCTTTGGGTGGAGAAGGGGAGGCACTTGCCTTGCATGCAGCCAAACCGAGTTAGCTCCTGGCATCATATAAGGCCCCCGAGCAGAGTCAGGCGTGGCCCTGACCACTGCGCCATCCTCAGTGGGCAGTTTGGGTCAGGGTCAGCCTGAAACACCACAGCTGTTCCTTCACAGAGTGAGCACGTTTACTTTCATGAACACCGGAAGGCGAAAACTATGCTCTCACTAGCACCAACTTTCTCTTTGATCCAGGGATTTCCTCTAAGAGGCCGTGAGGTTGCCAAAGGAAGAAATATAACTTTGAAGAAACCCACAATATTGCCATTAAAATTCTTTTTTATCCCCTCTTTGCTATCTGATGAGTTGCAATGGGCTACAGCAACTAAGGGATAAATAACTCTTGTTAGGATTACAAAGGGGAAAATAAAATATCTAAGGATCTTACGCTGCTGAGGGACGTAAGTGACAGACATGTGCCTGGCCAGTGTGGGGTCCCAGTTCAATGCCCACCACAGTCCATGGCCCCACAACCGTAAAAAGCGAACAAAAATCTTACACCAGACAATCTTCCTTGGGCTAAAAATAAGAGCTAACTATCCAGATAATATTCTTCCTCACACTTATTCCAGTCAAGAATAACCATTCCAGGGACCAGAGTGATAGTCCAGCAGGTAGGGCGTTTGCCTTGCCTGCGACCGACCCAAGGTTCAATCCCGGCATCCTATATGGTCCCCGAGCACTGCCAGGAGTAATTCCTGAGTGCAGAGCCAGGAGTAACCCCTGAGCATCCCGGGTGTGACCCAAAAAGCAAAAAAAAAAAAAAAAAAAACCCCCAACAAAGAAGGCATAAGCTCAGCTGGTAAAAACTGGAAACATAAGCCACCAACCTCCTGGACGGTCTTAGATGCCAGGATCTTCTCAATGATGTTTGCGTCATCTTCTGGAGGTTCCTAGAGATGGACATAAAGAAAGCAAAGGAAGCTACTGGTACCACAGAATCCAAGGAAGAATTCTGTAAGAAACGCCACAACAGCTACTACTTCACTCTACGGTCACTGGCGTATCGAATCTTCCCTCATGCCAGTCACGCTGATCGGGAGAGCAGCAAATCTTACCCGCCGGGACAATCCTGGTCCTCACTGACAGCAGTCACTCTGTCTTTCAGGCCCTAAAACCCTGCCTACAGGCCGCTGCACCCAATCTTCAAGAAGGCGTAACATCAATCTGCCTTAGAATGGTGCTTTCCAAAGTGGGTGATACCAAAGCTCCACCAAGGAGGATTAAACATTCTTTTAATCTGTCTTTTAACTGAATTTTCACTCAAAGGCAGACTTCCAGGGGGCAGAGTGATTATTTTTCTCCCAAGAAGAGGGGGTGGTAGACAAAGTAAGCCTGTAACCCCTGCCTTAAACTCACGAGACCCCCCAACTCCAGTATCTACCACGTACTGGCTTGAGGCAGGTGGACCAACACCTCTTGGTTTCCAAATTACTAAGAGTCAATCCGTATTTCACTGGGTTATGAGGAGAATAAAATGGACACAAACATCATTTTGAAGAGCAAGCACTACACACTCAACATTCTTTGCAAACTTTATCTGAACAGTTTTATTTCAGTGGTGTCTTAAGTATCCAATAACCTTTCCAGTTACTTACCGTGGCCACAGATTAAAACAGTGGCTCAAAAGAACACTGAGCTCTACAGGGCTGACCCCCAAGTGGAGCTCTGGGTTCTTTCCTTCCTGAAAGAGGTGACCAGGCAGCACCTGTCCTTCGGTCCACCCTGTTTAGGAACACAACTGTTCGAAGTCATGCCCAAACAGAAAGTTCCCCATGTTCTAAAAATCTTCAGTCAAGCTTTTCCCAGAAAAGTGAGTTTCAAACAAATAAAATTAAAAAACAAACAAACAAACAAACAAACAATCGGAGCAGATGGTAGAAGAGTCCGGAGCTCAGCAGGCAGTGAGAGATGCCACCAAAGGTTCTGAACTATTACTTTCCGCTAGGCGCACGGTACTGTGCTGGGTGCCGGGCTGAAGATGACCTGCAATGGCCAGAGCATTTTACACCACAGACACAAGGGAACTGTACTACCATCTAATGAAGGAAGAGTACAACACCAGTAGTTCTTCTATTTTTTTTTTTTTGGTCACACCCAACAATGCTCAGGGGTTATTCCTGGCTCTGCACTCAGAGCTGGGGGGACCATATGGGATGCCAGAGATCGAACCTGGGTCAGCTGTGCGAGGCAAATGCTCTACCTGTTGGGCTCTTGCTCTGGGCCCGCTGGATTAATAACTTAGTGAAATTTACTTTATTAATTAAGTCCTATGTTTTACAGAGTCTATTGAATTTTCTCTATCCATTGTGATTTCACATGCAAATAATAAATATCCTCTCTCTTCCTTCACAAGTCAAAAAAATTGTCCATATTGTAGTAGTCAGTGTAATTCCTGAACATAAATAGTGGGATCATTTCCTTTCACACAAATGGAAGAGAAAAGCATTCAATATTATACCACTTAATATATTAGCTGTCAGTTTTTATTTAGTAACTTTTTAAGATGTTCTTTCAGCCTCTGATTTTCTGTATCTTAAGATAAGCCTCAGTGTGGTTTTCTTTTTCACATTTTTCCAGGTTGTGAGTTAACTGACTTTGAATCTATTGCTTCAACTCCATCAGTTTGTGGGAATTCATAGCCATTAAATGTATATCCAAACACTTCTCTATTCAATTTCTCCTCATGTCTAGCACTCGAAGCAGACACATATTACAGTTTCTATTTATATCTCAATTATCTCTCATGCTTTTATGCTCTGATCTGCTGTACTCTATTCTCTTTCCTCCGGGCTTTACTTGGAAAGTTTCTATTGCTCTGCTGTCAAGTTCTCTTAATCTGCTGTATCCAATCAACCTAACAAACTCAGTCAAAACATTCTAAATTTTTTTAATTTTTTATTTTTACAATTACAAAGATATACAAAAACGTTCTAAATTTTAAAGATTAAAATTCTCCGTTCTTAGGGGCCAGGTAGTAAGGCAAGTAGACCACTTGCCTTGCACACAGCCCACCAGGTTTTCATCCCTGGCATCCCACTGGTCCCCGAGTACTACCAGTAGTGATCCCTGAGTACACAAGCAGGAGCAACCCCTGAGGATTGCCAGGTGTGATCTCCAAACAAAAGCACAACAAATAAAATTCTCAGTTCTAGAAATACTCCGATTACTTTTATATTCAATTCTGTTAAAATTCTTACTTTAATACCCATTTGGTCCATCTTTTTCGCTGTATTTTAAATCAAATTTATCAGAGTTTTCTTTCAGGGGTGGGAGAACACCCAAGTAGTACTCAGGGAGCCCCCAGCACTCTGAGCCAATCAGGACAGTGGCCCAATGAAAGGGACCAAGGCTGCGCAGGGTCACCTGCAGTGAAGTTGGAGGGACCATGTGGTACCACGCAGGCACGTGCCTTCACTCTCCAAAGTACTTCTCCGGCCTCTATCACAAATTATTATTTTATTTATCTTGTTAAGCTTGCTTCAGGTGGCGTGCATGGGGGGGTGGGGTGTGTGTGTGTGTGTGTGTGTGTGTGTGTGTGTCTTGGCGTGCGTGCGCGCTTCTTCAAAGGTCTAAGCTTTTTTATTCTCTGTTGGCTATTGTGGATGAAAGAATTATGTTCTGAATATCCTAAAGAATATCACAAGCGCTTCCTATTTTCCCTTAAAGAAATGAGAAGAGGAGGTGGCCCTTTGGTCCAAGCAGAATCAGAACTAGATGTTCTAGCAGGATTCGATCCAGCACCTATTCTACTACCTCTGGATAGGAATGTCCAAGTCATGACGCCAAATTCACCCTAACCCTGAGCTAGTTAACACCCGCCCACCCCAGGAAGAGTTGGGATGTGTGTCGTAGGTCCCATTCCAGTGCTGAGATTTTGGTCAACTAAGTAGCAGTTGACTGTGTGAGTTCCATCTGCCTTCTGGCAAAGCAGTGATTTCTTACCTTCTCAAACATACATGTGCAGCCCAGAAAATTCTCCCTGGGTTACAGTCGTCTATCTAATTGTTTCTTTACATTTCCACTTGCATGTATTTCTCAGAGATACTTGGTTCAGAAAATGGCCAAGATCTAATCTCCTGACCTCCCAATCCACCTTCCTTCCCTCTCCCTTCTGACTTGCCCTCCCCAACTTTGGTGATGAAGTAAACTACGGCCTTCTGAGTCAGCTTTCCCCCAAGTGGGCATTACCACATGCACCCCGAGCCTTGAGAGCAACCGGGGTGGCAGATGCTATCTGCTTGTTTGCTTAAAGAAGGGAGATTTTCAGGGGGGCACAGAGTAATTTGTTTTCTGAAAAGGGAGCCACGGCCAAACGAGTTCGGGAACTTCTGTTCCAGGCACTCAAACTACTCTTGTTGTAACTCTCAACTCCTCTCTTCTCTCCCCCGGTGCACTTCCAATTGGTGAAGAAAGCTAATGGCTCTCCCTTCAACGTGTGCTTAGAATCAGCCATTTCTCACCCGCCCATGCCTCTACCGAGGCCCACCTTCCGTTCTCCCCCAGATTACAACCAACCACCTCTTCACTTGTCTCCTAGTTTTTACTATTGTGCCACTACTCAGAATACTGAAAACTCCTTTTTACCTTTATCACCAGTGTTCTGTGCTTAAAATGCTTACAGGCTCCTCTTTTCATTCCGATCCGAAGAATGTCCGCAAGTCTCCAGAATCTACCCGAGGATTTGTGGCAGGTCTCCTATCCCACTGCCACCTTCAGGTCTCCCTTCTGTTCTGCAGACGCAGCGGGCACACATCCACATCAGGGACACTGACCAGCGCAGCCTATCCCCTTGGTCTCAAACGGTCTCCTCCCTCCAAGACTCTCTCCCATGATTTGCTTAAACTTTAAGTAAAGCGTTAAATGTTTTACTAAGGCCAACTGACTGTCCCATTTAAAATTACATTCCTGGGGCCAGAGCGATAGTCCAGCGGGCAGGGCGTTTGCCTTGCATGCAGCCGACCTGGGTTCGATCCCCGGCATCCCATATAGTCCCCCAGACAGTGCCAGGAGTGATTCCTGAGCGCAGAGCCAGGAGTAACCCCCTGAGAATCGCTGGGTGTGACGCAAAAAAAAAAAAAAATTGCATTCCTTAATTCCACATCACTCAGATGCTTATATTTTTTTTCTGTAGCACTTACAACTAGCAAATACTACATTGTTTTCTTATTTTGAATTACTGCCAGTTTCCTCCTAATTATTTCTATCCTTTGACAGTTTTTGTTGGGTGGGTCCAGGTGATGCTCAGGGCTTATTCCTGGCTCTGTGCTCAGGCATCAGTTTTGGTGGTCCTCAGAGCACATATGTAGTGATGGGGATCAAATTGTGGTCAGCTGATAAAGGCAAGCTGAGGTCAGGGAGAGATAGTTCCGGGGTTCAGGAGCTTGCCTTTATCAGCTGACCACAATTTGATCCCCATCACTACATATGTGCTCTGAGGACCACCAAAACTGATGCCTGGGAACTATCTCTCCTGACCTCAGCCTTTTGGCCACTCACAGGGAGACTAGCTGAGTATGTGTGCACATCATCTCCACTGCCTCATTCAATCAAGGCGGAATTTTGTCTCTGCTTTCTGTTCAGTTTTTCAGCACCCAGAATAGTTGATGGAATGCCAGGTGCTTAATCAATCTTCTTGAATAAATAATACTAAGAGGCTCTGCAATACCACTTGCATGTCATGGCATAAAGTAAGCTCGATGGCTGTACAAAGCCAGAGCACTTGGGAAAATCAGGGAGGCTTTGTAACGGAAGCTTTGTAACGGAAGATCAGAGTTAGATCTCTGTTCACCCGAATCAAGCTTCTTTATTGCTGAAGACTGTTCTAACTACTCCTGAATCTTTATAAAGGTCAGCAAGCATTAACACATACACACATGCCGAGAATGTTCTTTTTCCTCATGACCAGATTGTTTCAAACAGTCTCGTGCTTTTATCAACCACAAGGAACAGAAAAAGACAGCTCCTGATGGTGGGATGCTGAGGGCTTCTCGGGAATTTAACTGAACCAAATCCAAGGCAGTGTGCTAGTATAGCCCAAGGGCATCTGCTCGCTCCAGGAACATGAAGAGCCTCAAACCATTCCTTCAGGTCACGGGAATGAGGTCTATAATTGTTACTGGTTTTTGGCATATCAAATACAACATGGGTAGCTTGCCCGGCTCTGCCATGCAGGTGGTATACTCTCAGTAGTAGGCTCTCATCTTGTGCATTTACCGATGAATTGTGCAGCCGCAAAGCAGCCATGCACAATGCGGAGAGATCAGCTTTTCTCTTGGGTGGAGCTATGACAAGCTGTGAAGTCAGGATGTTGAAAATGGCTGCCCTCATGGTGTGGGGGCTTCCTCTGGCTTCTTGCGAGGCTCTATTGGGATGGGCCAGGTCAAGAACCCGCCTTCCCTACTGGGCGCCTCATGATCAGCTGAGCTCAGGGATAGCCAGTAGCAGCTCTGCCCTGTGTATCTGAGTCTCTGGATCAGGCATACCTGGGCTTGAAATAGGCTTCCCTGTAGGGTGGGACTCTGACGAACAGGGCTTGAGATCGGCTTTTCTCTTGGGTGGAGCTCTGACAAGTTGTGGAGTCCGGATGTTGAAAATGATACAACAATAATATAAAACAAAAAATCAGGGCCAGACCAATAGCACAGTGGGAAAGGTGCTTGCCTCACACATGGCTGACCTGGATTCAAGCCCAACACCAAGTATGGTTTCCCAAGCACTGCCAGGAGTAATCTCTGAACACTGAGTCAGGAGTCAGCCCTAAGTACTGCCAGATATGGCTCCAAAACAAAACAAAAATCCACGTAAGTGGCTATCATAAAAAGATAAAAGCTTTATTCCATCTAATAAAAGGATAGGGAAGAAGTAGCATTTTCCTAAACAGAGATTGTGCTTAAGTATGATCATGTGTGTATAAACACTCACTGTATACAGATACACACAGATATAAACGAAACTGCCTGCCAAGCACACTTCCATAACAACCATCTGTTCTCAACTTGGATTTTCTTGCATTATCTGCCATTTTAATTCATGCACTTCCATGTCAAAGACATAAAATTTTCTTCGGAAAGTTTTCAGTTCAATATGCCCCAACCTCAACTAACCATTTTGTTTTGTTTTGAAGTAAACCAATAAGAGATGGTATAACCACAAACAAATCACTTTAACAGTTCTTTTAAACAATATTATTATATCTGTTTTGGTGGTCTATGATCAGTGGTCTTTCCCACTGATTACCACTGCAGTAGTCTTAGGGTACCATGATTGTGCCCCACATAATACGTCTAACCATGAAAGTCTGTTGTGATGCTCTACCCACTGAGCCATTGTCAGCTTCCCCCGTCTCCCCTCACCCCCCATACCTTGGGTCTCTCCGTGGTTGAAAACACAAGAATAATAAAAATTAGGCCTGTTAAGAACCCTACAAAGCCTCAAGTGAAAAAAAAATCTTGAAAAAGATGCAGGGGAGCTGGCTTGGCTCCACAGCGGTGAGGGCTCTGGAGGGCACTGGACCCTCACAGGCTGCCCGCCCGGCTCTGGAGCCATAGCCACAAAGTCACAGGCTGCATCCTCGAGCCCGAAACCACATGACCAGGCCTCTTCTGATTGTTTGATTTAGTAACAGTTTTTGTGGTATAATAAATGCAGATTCAGATTCTCTCTTACTGTTGCAGGACTCCTCTAAGAGCCTCTGCATCTGCCCTGGATTGCCTCCTGCAGGTCACTTCGTAGATAGGGGGGTAGTTTAAATGCGGCAGTTTATCTGACCATGTATTCTGTACTGGCTGGTATAAATATTCTCTCATGCTACCACAATCATCGTGGGACTAGCTAAATCTTACCAGCATATTTGCCTGGCCACGTTGGATCTCTAAGTAATTAGACCAAAGAGAAATGCTGTTTGCCTCCAAGCAAGCAAGCATGGCTCCCTGATAACTCAAAGACAACTAAAATACAAAACTACCGTGAAGTAGAGGAGACTCTTGTGAAGGCTTGGAGAAATATTTAACTGGCATTAGTATTAGTCTTTGGTACAGAGACATGCCATCTCAGAAACCCCTTCTCTACCCTATAAAAGGCAATTCCAGGTAGATCTTGGCTCAAAACATTAGCATATAATAGGGCCTAGGTGAGGTGCTGGGAGAAATTACCTAAGGGCATTTGACCCTTCCTGCTTCCAATAATAGTGGGAGATCTCAGTTGCAGGGGTATAAAACCAGCCTGCTTCGCTCTCTCTCTCTCTCTCTCTCTCTCTCTCTCTCTCTCTCTCTCTCTCTCTCTCTCTCTCTGTCTCTCTCTTTGTGAGCTCGCACCCTTCTTGGAAGTCTTGTCTTCTCCTTTTACAGGGCCTTAACACGTGGTGGCCGCCACCTTGGCCTACACGTGTCTGGGGTTCTAGCTGGGAATCTAAGTACAGGGTTTTTCCTATTGCTGACTTGTATGTCTGAACCTGTGATAAGTAAAGCATTTTAAAACTGCATCGGGTTCCTGAGTCTTCATCCATTTCCGCTGGCTTCGGAGGTAGAAGGGAACTTCGCTTCCCGGCACTGTCGGGGGACCCCGCGGAGCTTCCCGGCATCTTATGTTTCACAATATATAAACCATCTCTATTATCCCTTAAGGTGTCAAAAAAAGAGCTTTGTTAAAATAATATATAAAATGTCCTAAATTATTTTTCAGATCAGCCAAAACTGCCCTTCAGGTGCCAGGGGAGAAGTCAGAACAACAGATGAAATTCAGCTAATGACCGGGGTTATGTGGCTACAGGAGGGAGGATTCCTCAGGCGTGTTAACCATCAAATCAACCATAACCTCTCCAAGGATGGAAAACCAATTCCAAAGCAACAGGATCCTATCACCACCTCATGGCATTCTCTCAAGGGCTATTCGTCACTGCCTGCTGAAGAACTGTGATGTCAGTAGAGCAAATCATTATCCCTACTAATTATTATTCAGAGGTTAGATAACCTTTAGCAAACGGCATGAAATCAACTTTCCCGCGTGAGCCAGTCCCTACTCAACTGCTGCTCTCTGATCCTATGGCCTGTTTCTCATTGCTAAAATAGGGCCGGCCACCACAGCTCCTCGCCCCTCTGCAGGGAAATGAGGAGGGAAGGGCACTAGAAACCACGCCAAGATGCTTTAAGCCGGACATCGGGAGGTCTACCAAGATGGCGCCTTCCTGGCTTCCACGGGCCACACTGGAGCCCGCCAGCACCGACAGGCAGCGACTAGCATTGCTACGACACACGAATTCTGCCAAGTCAGTGTGGCGGCGATGACAGTGGACAGCCTGTGTCCCAGAGCGTGCTGCCGGCAGAGCTGCTCTCCTGCGCACTCAGCCTGCTCTTCCGCGTCTAACCTCTCCGCATAAGCTCCTTGGTGAGCTCCTCCTTCACACACAGCACCCCACTTCCTTTCTAGCTGAGCATCAGGGTCTAATATCATGGCACAGTTGACAACAGGAAGCCCAAGATTGTAAGTCCCGCCATCCTGTTCTCTGCCTGAACCCAGAATGTCTGCTACAGCTTGCTCCTCGGCAGGCACGACACCAATTATCTTAGCTGAGAGTCCCTCGAAGAGTTATTTCCTAGAGCTCTGGACTCACCTCCCTGGGTCAGGCTCACCTTTAGCCTGAGACCGCTGTTTCTAGCACACACTTCCAGAGCCACACTTCAGAAATGATGAGTGCAACCGGGCAGGTCTAACGAGGGTTCCCGAGACACAGGGTTTACAGTGATACTCGGGTGAGTAGATCCCAGCACCCAGCTTTCAACGAACATTTGTGAATGTAAGTTTCGACTACAACTTCTAGTTCTCATGACTTCATTCACTGAAAAACCATTTACTATGTGCCACACTTTTATATTCTCATAGGAGAAACAAAGAAAATGAAATGAGAACACACCTGCTGGTTGGAGTTAAGAACTAAAAGAAAGAACTACTAGGATAAGGGCAGGGGTCTAGTTTAAATGAGAAAGAGAGAGAGAGAGAGAGAGAGAGAGAGAGAGAGAGAGAGAGGGGAGAGAGAGAGAGAGGAGGGTAAGGAGAGAGGAGAGAGAAAGGAGAGAGAGAAGAAAGAGAGGGGAGGGGGAGAGAGAGAGAGAGACAGAGGATAATGCAAAGCGCTTGACTACTCAAACTGACCAAGACCAGCTATTCGATCCTGCTACTGCATTATGGCTCCCTGAGCACTCCAAGAGTGACCCTGAGCACAGAACCAGGAGTAAGCCCTGAGCGTCGTCAGGTGTGTCCCACCCCTCCACCAAAAAAACAATTGGACTTAGACAGTGGTGGAGGTGGCATGACTGTGCAAAATCATAAACGCTCACACTCCTGTATCCGCGTCACCTACACACTACAATAAAAATAAACAGGAGTCAGGAGATGCCATGTCGGCAGCGACACTTTACTCTAAGGGCGGCAGTGGGACCGCTGGAAGGTCCTGGGCATTAAGGAAAATGTTCTCACCTGCTTTTAGCAGAGGGTAATAGAGTCATTCCCTCTTCCAGCCCATAGGCCAGCGTGAGCGTCTCCCCAAAGCCAGCACCCATACCTCCGCCTGCCAGGCCAGCGTGGAAGCTGAGAGGGCGGACGTCCGGCCGGCCCCAAGGACAGCGATCGTCTCCCCATCGTCATCCACCACCTTGAAGTCCAGGTCCTCGTTGTATTTTCTGCGCTTCACTTGCCGTCCAGAGCGTCTTTTCTGCAGGGCAGACACACCCATCAGAGAGAAGAGCCGAGACAAGAACACTCTCTTCGGGGGACCCCACCAACACACGAAGAACACCTTCTCAATGAGCTCCGCCACACAGAGGGAAACACTAAATTCACTCCAAAGGCCACTGGGTCAGAGAGGTACTCCTGGGGTTAGGCACCTGCCTTGCATGCAGCCGACCCAGTTCAGTCCCCAGAAATGAGAGTCCTCCCTCAAAGCACCACCAGGACAGATGCCTGAGAACACAGGCAGGAGGAAGCCCCGAGCCCGTCAGGCATGGCCTCAGAACAAAAAACCAAACAAAGGGAACATGGGAAGGAGGGAGACAACCCAAAAGGCTGGGCCCCACTGAGACGGGACAGTCTCTGGTATAGCCCAATGCAGCTCTGTGTACATATGGCAGCGACTCTTCCTATTTTCTCAGATCAGTTTCTACTCCAGCAAGGTAAGGGTGGAAGGTCAATCCCAGCATCCTGCTGGAATCTTCCAGCAGCCTGAAGCTCTGCTTTTAGAACAAAAACACTGCAAACAGGCTGGTTCCCCCACCCCCTTTAGTAAAGGCACTTACCATGGATCATAAAACACCAAATCATGATGTGATTAGGACTGAGCTTTAGAATGTCACAAAACCCCCTTACATGCAGGAGAATAAACAAGATGTGTGAGGTACCATCTAAAGCGGCATGTCCCAAACTGGGCGATACCGCCCTCTGCAGTGGGGATGCTGGTGTGAAGTGAGGAGGGTACGTGGGGAGCCGTCTCAATACAGCCGTGGGTGCTTTAAAGAAGGCAATTTCCAGGGGCGTGCTCAGGATTTTGCTATTGTTTCCTAAAAAGGTGGCAGTGGGCCAAATAAGTTTGGGTACCTCGGATGTAAAAGATTCACTTATAATTAAGTAGCTTGTGAACCACACAGGCTAAAGTATGTATTTTTGCTGTTACTGCTTTTTGGCTTTTCGGGTCACACCCAGCAATGCTCAGGGGTCACTCCTAGCTCTGTGCTCAGGAATCACTCCTGGTGGTGCTTGGGGGACCATGTGGGATGCTGGGGATCGAAGCTGGGTCAGCCACATGCAAGGCAAATGCCCGACCCGCTGTCTATCACTTCAGCCTCTAAAGTAGGCGATCAATTTAGTGAGATGATATCTACATTTTAGCGTCCTGAGGGTTTTCCTCAAACAGAAAGCGCTTGGCTCATCTCTACACACACATCACATCCAGGCAGTCTGAGCCCTAGTTCACGCACAAATACCTTCTGCCTTGTGAAACAAACAAGCAAAGCCTGACCACCTTTCTCCTTCTAAATGCTGCCTCTGGGCCTCTATTCTCCACCTGCGACTCACTTCACCATGGCACGTCTGTGACAATTTTACGTAAGGGAGTTCTACATAAACTGCCCCCTGCCCCAGCCCTGCCACTCTGTACTCCCACAACCCCGCAATTCTGCAATCCCCTGACACCATGGAGCAGCCCTGTCAACTGCCATCAACCTCACGGTCTTGCTCCTCTGCCTATCAGCAGAACACAGCCACAAGGCCCAGCTAAGGAACTGTGAGCAGAGATGGGGGTAAGGGAGTGGGGAGTGCGGGGGCAGCCTGCTGACACCCCAGGCACCGCTATTTCTCACCACGAGCCCACACCTTCCTAGAACACAGACCAGCCGGAATTCCTAAGGGTTCGGATGACACCCAGAGGTGCAGCACGTCGACCTTATTCTACATGGCACCTCGCAAAGTCACAGCCCGGATAAGGCGTTGTGGCCGTCAGGAGAAAGCGGCACCCTCAGCTATTGGAACCCAGGGCAAGAGCTGCTGCCTCCTCTCACAGGAGAAACTTCCTGCTATGGTCACGGGCACACTTGGGCTAAGTTTTGGGAATGTCATTGAGGGGAACAATGCCTCACCTCTGACTTTATTTAGCCAAACTTTCTTTACGGTTTACGCATAACGAACACCGAAGCTGGCTTTCCCAGTATGGGATTAGGGAAAACATTCCTAGTGCCAAGCAGCCCAGTGCTCCCGACAGCGAGCATTACCTCTGGGCAATGCAGGCCCTCTCCACCTCGGCTCACAATGCCACACTCTCTGCAGCTTGCTCTCATACTGCTTCCCAAGGACACGCCCACTAAAACGCTGGGAGAGTACAAGGATAAGAATGTGAGAGGCAAAGGCTATGGTCCCATCGGTGCTCACTCGCCAGAAGAGCGAAGGCCCTGCCCAGGCCTGTTCCCAAGGGAGGTGGGCTAGTAAAGAAAGGCGCCAGGTGCGCCTCGGCAAGCCCCCCTCCAAAGCCAGAACCCCCACCAGTGGTCCTGGCCACAGCTGTACCTGGCTGTCTGCAGACTCTGTGGGCTCCTCAGCACTCCGCAGGGCGGCGTTCGACAGGCCCTGCTCCAGCTCTAAACTCTCCACGGTGGTTTCACTTTTCCTTTTTCCTTTCTTCTTTTTCTCCACTGGGGTTGGTCCTTGCTCCTTGCTACAAGGAGAAATTCAGAATTAAACCTGTTGGGCAGTTTTGAGAAACTAATATTTCTCAGGTGATCACAGTTACACTATCACATCCAAGAATTCTTGGAGCATGGTTGGTTTTAATGGAGAATCCATCTGGATGGCCCCTCTCCAAACAAGGCCACTGGCTTCTTCCCGCAACACCTGCCTGTAAGTCCCGCAATGAAAGAGACCAACAAAAAGCAGATGACTGACCTTTACAGACTGGGGCAGCGCTAAGCGCTGGAATTTTACTACCCTTTGTGTCCCACAAGTCAAGCAGTTGGAGAACCAGGCAGTCCTGGGCCTGACCTTCCTCCCGAGTAACCATCAAAGAAAAAACTGCTTTTCAATATGACGCCCTCTTCCAGAAAAGATAGCAGAGTCATTGGATTCAAGAGCAAGCTCTCCTGGGTTGACAAACCAAAGCAAACGAAGGAAAACACGCGGCACAGATACTGGGTTCACCACCGCAGGCATTTCTTTCTCTCCAAGCAGATATGAAAACGCTCTCTTGGCTCCTGATGTAAAAGAAAGGGCAACCCTCGGGGTCACCGCCGTCCTCTCCTCCTGCTCTATGGCAGCCTCAACACCAGTTCGGAGCCGCAGGAGGCCTCAGGCGCACAGTGCAGCTGCTCCAGCTCACCATGCCAGCCATGCTCAGGCAACAAGAAGCCGCCTTTCACTAAAGGAAGGGAAGCAGGAAACCCACAGGCCCACAGAAGCATTTGGTACAAAAACCGCCGCCAAGGACCATATCCATTATGTCACATGATGTTCCTAAGTGAGAAATTTCTCTACCAATTGGCAAAAATGTAGATTCCCTGAGGAACTGGCCCAATGTGTTTCCACTACTCAGGCATCTTCCCAACGCCCTGAGCAGTGTCATGGCCCCATACAAGCTATACCTGCCTACTTCCCAGCCTCCTCTGCTGCCGCTCCAGGGCTTCCCCAGTTGGCACCAGTGGATGTCCCTCCTCTAAGCACTAGATCAAAGTTACTGCTAGAAAGAGCATCTTTGCTTGGCCCTCTCATGTTTAAGATGGGGACACGTTCATTACTTATTTACTGCCTCAAATGCCAAGACAAAAAACAAATGTAGGGCCGGAAAGAGAGTGCTTACCTTGCATGACCCTACCCAGGTTCAATCCTGGGCACCCATATGGTCCCCCAAGTTCTCCCAGGAGTGAACCTTGAGTGTAGAGCCAGGACTAAGCCCTGAGCACTGCCAGGTGTGGCCCCAACAAAGCCTAAATACTGGCACATTGCCTTGGTCTCTGAAAGGATGCTATGAGTCTAGAGAAGACGGGTCATTCACATTTCAGTGTTCAAACAATTCCTTGAACACTGAAATCTCCCCACCTCTTTGCACTTCTGACCTACTACCACAGCATAGAGAGGTTCCAAGGTGTCATGGGAAAAGTGTTTTTCCACATAAGCCAGGAATCACATGGCCCAGTGCTGCTGTCAGCTTTTGTGCCTTGGACAAGTTACCTTAAAATGTCTCGTCTCTGGTTATAAAACAGACCCACCTGGGGCTGGAGTGATAGCCCAGCGGGTAGGGCATTTGCCTTGCTGCGGCCGGCCTATGCTGGCCGAGGTTCAATCCCCAGTATCCCATATGGTCCCCTGAGCACCGCCAGGAGTAATTCCTGAGTGCAGAGCCAGGAGTAACCCCCGAGCATCGCGGGTGTGACCCAAAAAGCAAAAAAAAAAAAAAAAAAAAACACACCAGACCCACCTATCTCACCTGTGTTTTCAAGGTGAAGAGCTCAATCCATTTGTTTGAGGAAAACAATAGGATCATATTACATACTTACAATAAATAAACTATTGTAAAATAGCATGCTAAATATATGTTTTCTGTATACATACTATTACATAATCCAACTCTTTTCGTTGGGGACACCAGCCACATATTCCTGAAAACAGTAGTTTACTGTGGAGAAACACCTGCCAAAGCAGGAAACGGACAAGACTGTGCACCAGAGGATTGAGTCGATGAAATCCCTGAAAACAAGTCTGTCTGTTCCCACGTGGGCTGGACTAGATCCCTTTAACTCTCCTATGATCCCTTTAACTCTCTGTGATTCACAGCGACAATGAAGCTCCAACAGCTACAGGGTTCAGAAAGCAAACACTGCACACTCATCTGGAGCTGCCCTCTAGAGCAGGCCGAGACAGCTGGACGAAAACCAGAACAATCCTGGGGCCGGGCGATAGCACAGCGGGAGGGCGTTTGCCTTGCATGCAGCCAACCCGGGTTCGATCCCATATGGTCCCCCGAGCACAGCCAGGAGTAATTCCTGAGTGCAGAGCCCTGACTATTGTTGGGTGTGACCCAAAAAAGCAAAAAAATTAAAAGAATTTAAAAAAAAAAGGAAAACCAAAACAATCCCAAGAAACAAGCCAAGGAGCTTTACAGACTAACATCTATCCAGGCCGGAGTCTGTTTCAGAGAGTGAAATCCAGAAATCTGGATTCTGTCCTAAAACCAGTAGAGTCAAATTTCTAAGCAGGGATGAAACGTTATAGCGAATCTTCTTTTTTTGAGGGGGAGGGTTGTTATTCTTATGTTTTCATAAGAAAATTATGTATTACTCCCAAGCAAAGAATAAAACTAAAAACATATTTTGGGAACTTCAACATATTCTCATCTCTTTGCCCCAGAACCTACCAGAAAGGTGAGATGGGGAAAAAGCGCAGACAACAGAGACCAGGGCCAGGAGAAGCAGGGGCTGAATGTGGCAGATCAACCCAATGAGCCCAGCTCAGGACTTCACAAGACCCCGACTCCTTCAGCCTAGTCTTTCAGTAAGAGACCTGGCTCTGTGGATTAGATTCCAACTGCCTTGAAACTGAGAGATGAGAAGACGCTTACCACCACTAAGTCTACAACATGACTTCACGCGAGACAAGACTTCTTGCTTCAGAGAAAGGACCCAGTGACAGTCGGCACGATGGCCCCCAAAAAGGAAAAAGGGTAAAACCAGCTGTGGTGCTCCTACGAAAACCGAAGTGCTCAGTGAGCCATACGTATCCCTCAAACATTATGCAGGGTCCAATCAATGCCTACTCAAAACAAAAGTTTGGTTTAAGTCAATCTGCAAAACGTAAACCAACAAACCAAAAAATTAATAAGGACATATATATGTGTGAGTGTGTAAATTATGTGTGTATTTTATATTTGTGTATATTTTACATGTGTGAGTGTGTGTATATATACATATACATACATATATATAGATACATATATATGTATATATATACATATATACATACACACACACACATATATATATATATAAAATCATTTAATGCTCTTTAGCACTACTCCTGACCAGTAGGATCATTAATTGAGGGAAAAGAGCTATTGTCTAAATATGTGAAGGACAAGAGATGAAAAGTCTATCAACTAGGACCCTACCTTGATTACACAGAAGATTCTAATACGTTCTCCAAGCTAACCTCCCAAATGCAAATCCAGAGAAAGCCTCATGTAACTTGCCAATATGCTGAACTGATGAGGAGAGATGATGGGCCCCATTCAACTCTCAACATCCTCACAAGACTGAGATTTGTAAGAGTGAAGAGCTTCTCGTAGGCCACCCCGACCGAGGCCCTGAGAGAGGACTCCACGGGCTGGAATGATGCCAATGGAGCCCCAAGTTCCATCTCCGGCAACACGTGGTCTCCGAAGCCCCATATGCCGGAGAAGCACCACTGAAATTGGCCCCAGCACACGCAATTAAATAGCAGTAACAACCAGCAGTTCTCCAACTCATCTAAAATTTTACATAAAACCGTCAGGTTCCTTTAATAGTAGACTCCCAACTTGTTCTATGAAATGCCTCCCCACAAATAGAATTTATGGCAATGTCTATTTCAAAACCTTGTTTCAGAGTCCCACAAACCAATAAAGCCATAAACATGGGAAATCCACAGCTAAAGTGAACTCAAGATGCCTCTGACTTTCTTCTGCCGTCACTATAAAAACAGACTTCCCTAGTAGAGCTTGGAAACTCTCCTTTAGTTACCATCATTTAGCTACATCGTTATATAGCTCCATAGCTACATCATTAAAAAAAAACTGTCCCCAAGAATTCCTCGTTGGTTTCTGTAATAACAAAGTCACTCCACTAGCTCTAATTCTCTTCCTTTATACAAAGTGTTACCCTGAAGAACCACTTCAACTTCTCCAGAAACTGGAAGATGAAAGTTACTGGCAGTAAGCAGGAACTCCTAAGGACAGGGTAGAGGGTTTGGGGCACTTTGGAGATGGAGAAGGTGCAGTAACGCTGCACATCAAAACCATTAACATTATCGCTATTCTAACGGCGTTACTTAGACCACAAAGACGAGGATGACAGAAAGGCATCCCACTTCCCACTGCACCATCAGAAATCAGAGCACACTGGCTAGGATCACTAGGAAACAAAGTGTGAACATCCCCCTCATCACTCAGAATCCCGAGAGATCCCCTGACAGGAAAAGGGAAGGAATCTTAGATGCTTTGACTTGAATCGGTACAAATCATCTGGTCTCAACAAACCGTTCTTCTAAAAAGGAACTTAACTACACAGGAAACTACACGGAAAAGTCCAAGTGGCCACACATGCTCCGGACAGCGCTTTCTCTGAACCACTCCTCTGTGTGACCTCATGAAGGTCTAGGGGCCGCGACTTTGTTCTGTTAGCTTTCCTGCCAAGCTCTGCACTTTTATGGCTGCTCCTGGTCTATATTCTGCCACTGCACTTAAGATTTTAGCAACTTAAATTCCTCTAAGCATAGAAAAGTTATCTATTTGCTCGCATCTTCTTTAAAAATAAATAAACATGCTGAACAAAGAGTTGAGAAAAAGAAGAAACACATGGCATCTGCACGCAGGTGACCGGTCTGTAAGGGCCTGCGCGCTCTGTGCCGTGAATCCGTGCTCGCTACCCGTCTCCTCTGGCCTCACAGCAACATTCTAAGTGTCAAGTACCAGGTGCGATGGAGAGAAACAGCCCAGGGGTGAGACAGTTCTTTCTCCCCAGAGCTGTGCACACCCCTGGCTTGCCCCGCGGCACCTGCTCACCCGCCCACAGCGGGCACTGCTGGCCCCGGGACCGCGCATCTCCTGAGAGCAGCCCCATCGGCCAGTCTACGCTACTGCCGCTGCTCAGGAAAAACCTCACTGCCCTCCATATCCGCACTGCTAAACCCCACTCACGCCTCCTCTACTGGACTCTTCCCAATTCCAAAGAAAAGGCAAGAAACAGCAAGGCCTGCACTAATTCAGGCTTTCCTGCTCCATCTGGGCAGAAAGCAAGAGCGTCTCCTCTGGGCTGCGCAAGGCCCTGCTCGGTTCGCAGGCCTGGGGGCAGGAAGAGGGGGAGGCACCCACCTGGCCTTCTTGGACTTCGTCCGGGCCGAGGAGTCAGTGCCGCTCCTCTTCTCTTTGGCCTCCTTGGAGCCGGAGGCCTCTCGGGGCTTCCGTGCTTTCTTGGCTCCGTCCTGCCTGGGCTCCCTGGCTTTCCTGGGCTCCTTGGCCTTCCTGGGTTCCTTTGGCTCTCTAGGCTCTCGCTTCCTCTTTGGCTTGGGCTCCCTGTCCTTGCCCCCTCTGTGGCGCCCTCTTGCCCGCCCGGATCCTTTTCTTCCGTTTCTTCTTCACTCCGGCGCCGCCGCCTCCGCTGTCCTCCAGTCCGTTGTGGGGGTCATTTTCCTGGGGAAAGGGGGCTCGGCGTCCTCCCTCAGCAGCATACGGGTCCCTCGGCGGCAAACAGTGGCTGGCAACATCGTCGGTTTTCTCTTCCTGGTCAGAGCTTCCGCCGCACGGGAGGGGAGACTTGGAGTCAGAACTGACAGAGGCATCAGACATTGGGGAGTGGCTCAGAACTTTGACATTTGACAACTGCAAAAGAGAGGAAACGAGCTTATTACTCCTCTACATCCTGCATGCGAAGCATCTGAGAGCACAAACCTGTTTGATCCCACGTGCTAGGGCTTCGGGATACAGGAATACACCCCAAGGCTGTAGCCAAAAGGACACCAACTATTTAATTAGGACTGTATCAAGTAGGGAGCATATTATTTGATAAATTGGGTAAAAAGAAAACTGAGGATTTTTGTATCAGGCACACATATCTGAAACACACATTAGGTTCCACATCTAGAATAGTCCACAGAAATAAGCTTTTTTTACTGAAACACTGACAGACACCAATGCCTAGGCTCATGGACACTGAAGTACATGTATCGACACAGAATCTCCCAATGGAAAGTGCTTGCGAAGGAAGGTCATCACCGACTACTGCTGAAGCCAATGGGCGCAGGGTCAACTCAGTGTGCTGTTATATTTCCCAGATCTTGGTCCTTGCACATTACAAAGTTGGGCTGGAGCGATACTACAGCAAGTCTGGAGTCTGCCTTGCATGTGGCGGACTAGGGTTTGCTCCCCAGCATCCCATATGATGCCCCCTGAATGCAGAGTCAGGAGAACCCCTGAGCATCTCCGGATGTGACCCAAAAAGACCCAAAAGGTTAAAAAAAAAACAGTAGTTCTGGCATTTCTGTTGGTTTTGCTCTTCACAAGAAAACATGAATCACTTCAAAGTATACCTTTTTGGCCACAGTATTATTCAGCACACAGGGCACTTGTCTTACACACAGCCAACCTGAGATCGATCCTTGGAACCCCACAGAACCCTGTGAGTACCACTAGGAGTGATCCCTGAGCACAGAGCCTGGTGTAATCCCTGAGCACCGCTGGAATTCTCCACTATGCTCAACACCAATATAACCTCTGCTCTCCTGCAAGAACCACCCATGTATCCTGAAAGATACTTACTGTATGAGATACCACGAGAAATACTGTCACAGGTGCTGAAAGCAACTCTGGAAAGGGACACTGAAAAGCTCCTTTGAGCACAACCAAATAAAGGCACAGCTTCCTAGAGTGAACACTTGTAAGGAAACACCCTTTGGCAGCAGAAGTTACTATCTCACACCTCTGGGTCTAGCGTCACAACAGATCTGTCACTTTATCACCCAAATGAGGTGTGCAATTGTCAGGTAACAATGATTCAAGGCGGCGCCATTCTACCAGGCTTGGAAAAAGAATTAACTTAAGGACAGTCTGGGAGGGACCCACAGGAATGCCAGAAAGACAGTCAGGATCCTGCTGGCTAGGAAACAGCAGCATCTGTTGTGATCCGCTCTGCTACCGAGAGGTCCGGCATGTGGAAAGGTCACAAACCCTTGACCAGGAGATGCTATTTCCTGCCAATCTGTGCTCAGGATTCCCGGCTCCCCCTGGGTGAGAGGGAGAACTGTCTAGCTCCCGTTTCATCCAGTTCCTTTCCTAGTCTGATCCTCCCAAATATAACACCAAGAAACCCAAGAGAGAAAGATCAAAAGTGTTTTTTTTATTTTTTTGGGGGGGGCGGGGTCATACCCGGCAGTGCTCAGGGGTTTCTCCTGGCTCTGCACTCAGGAATTACACCTGGCGGTGCTCGGGGGACCATATGGGATGCCGGGGATCGAACCCGGGCCGGCGCCACGTGCAAGGCAAACGCCCTACCCGCTAGACTATTGCTCCGGCCCAAAAAGGTTTTTTTTTTAAAACAAACTTTGTCATAAATAAAGTTCCACCTCAGCAGCGTGCCTAAGTCCAGAGGGAAGTGGTCCACTCATTACTTAAAAAGAAAACAAACTTCGGGGCCGGAGCGATAGCACAGCAGGTACGGCGTTTGCCTTGCATGCAGCTGACCCGGGTTCGATCCCCAGCATCCCATATGGTCCCTGAGCACCACCAGGAGTAATTCCTGAGCGAAGATCCAGGTAACCCCTGAGCATTGCCGGGTGTGACCCAAAAAAGCAAAAAAAAAAAAAAAAGAAAAGAAAAGAGAACCAACTTCGTTTGGCTATTTCACCGCTGATTTACTTTACAGACAAGACAATCAGTTCAGAAAATGAAGCCATTCGCCAAGGTTCCCTCCTAGGAAGTGACAGGCTAGAACATCCTCTAGGGAGCAGAGGGAAAGTGCCACGTACCTGTACTGTTTTCAGGAACTAAGTCTTTATTTCCAAACATCTAAAACTTCGGACAAACAGAAAGCCCAGAGATTCAATTTCCTACTCTGGGGAAGTGAGGTGATGTTTGTTCTAGAGATCCAGGTCAGGAGGGAAATTCCAAAGAAAAATTTTTTGTGCCACACAGAAGTTCACCAGATACTAAGACTGAAAAGGACTATTGTGTTCCTTCCTTCTGGGCTCACCTATAACCTTACCTTCACGATGGGCTGCTGTAACGGAGCCTGAGACCAGAACTAAGACCATGTTGGGCCCACACCACTGCTGTCTGCAAAGGGAGGCAATGCCTGGGAAAGACGTAATGCCTACATAAAAAAAGGAGTGTAGCGGGGTCGGAGCAACACAACAGCAACCAGTTACAGGCATTTAGCTTCCATGTAGCCAACCAGGGTGCGATCCCCAGAACCTGTTATGGTGCCCTAAGGCCTGCCACGAGTGAGCCCTAAGAAGAGAATCAGGAATAAGACAGGAACAAAGTCAGATGTGACCCAGAAACTAGAAACAGAATGTGGAGCTGCAGAGACTGTACAGCAGGCAGGGTGCTTGCCTTTACATGATGCCAATCCAAATTCAATCCCTGGAACCCCATATGGTCCCCGGCCCCTCCAGGAATGACCTCTGAGTGCAGAGCCAGATCAGTGAACCTTGGGCACTGCTGGGCATGACATCTCCAAAGAGAGGCTGCATTTATCTAAAATCACACAGCTACAGAGCAGAGCTGGTTTCCATCAGGTCCGTCTGAAATCAAAGCCCAAGTGCAAAGGTAGGGGCGGGGCACGTGCTGGGCCCCTCTCTCCACACGTGGGCAACGCTGACGCCGGGCATGACAATGACTGTCCATTGTCTGGTGTGGCTCTATAACTTTTGCAGGTCAGTCATTAGTACAACCTATCACTCAGAAATACCGTGGGAGGAGCAGGACCAACAAACCCCTGACTATCTCTCCCACAGAGCCAACTTGCTCCTCTACCATGTCTGGTATTAACATAACTTTAAAATAAAAACCCTACCCTGCTCATCAACATTACCGAGGGTCTAGAATGAAAACCCACCTCGCCGAGGTTACATATAACTCACAGCTATGTCGATGTCTTCCTACAAACCAGTAAAATGTCAAAAGAAACCCACACTCAGGACCAAGTTTGGGTTCCTGAGAAGAGAGAAGGTGACAGACCCCAGCACAGCAGGCGTGGGCCCCTAACAACTCCTCTTTGCAGAGCAAGAAGCCCAAACCCACTCTGAAGCCAGATAGAGTGTTGAAGAACCCAACCCACCTTTTTGGATGAACATGAAGGTTCGTCTACATGTTGCTAAACTAAGCAGCAACGGAAGCTCCTGGACTCACAGCTGTGCCCACCTGTCTGAGACCCTCCCAGGACAAAGTCCTGGCAGCAAGAGAGAGCTATACACTCTAAGGAGGACTGGTCCACCAGCTGATGCCTCTACGAGTTAATGTGGGAAGAAATCCGTGTGTGGACAGCATTTAATCACTGCCATTCCTGCAAAGAATTGGCAGTCAGTGAGGCAACTATTTTCCCCAAACAAAGTGTTTCGTTTTAGTTTCTCAAAGAGCAACCCTGTAGGAGACCAGAGTTCCCCTTTCTCTGCCTACTCGGTGCACCTCGGGATTGCAACAGGAAGAAAGTGGCTGGTTCCACCCACCCAGTTTGCATAGGGTTCCGGAGAAGGGGAGGAATTCACATCTTTCCCTTACCACGTGGGCACTCAGTTCTGCAAAAGGAAAACCAGCCCACTGGAGAGAGCTACCCTACTTCACGGAGCCACAATGCCTGGGATTACTGAGTTCCTTGGAATACGTCACCACCCAACATGCAGAAATGCCTACTGTGACAG